>CANSZD010000319.1:0-126528 GCA_947648045.1 Beta corolliflora
GTACCCAAATAAAGTGTTGAAGACTTGCATTCCACTACTATATCTCGTGAATTTGTGTCATGGAATGACACTAAGGCCAATCTTATATAAAGCCCATCTTCAAACCAACTATCCCACAGCTCATTTTTTCATCTTCATTCCACCAAAATGGCTCTCAATCGATCTTCTTTTATGTCCTTCTTTCTCATGACTTTGGTGGCAGTTTCATCTGCTAGTGATTACTATAGCCCTGCCACAGAATACAAGAAACCATCTTATTCTCCAGCGTATACAACTCCTATTTACACATCATCACCTGTCTATACACCATCCCCGTATACAAGTCTCCGAATACTCACCATCCCCAAGTATATAAGTCTCAGTACTCGCCATCCCCGGGTATACAAGTCTCCAGAGTACTCGCCATCCCCCGGTATACAAGTCTCCAGTACTCACCATCCCCCGTGTACAAGTCACCAGCATACTCCCCATCACCGGCTTATAGCCCATCACTTGTCTATAAGTCACCCGAATACACCCCATCACCGGTTACGCCGTCTCGCCTCCTGGTACAAGACACCAATATACACCCCATCTCCGTGTACAAAACACCGCTTATAGCCCATCCCTCGTCTACAAATCACCTCGTATACACCTCGTCTCCAAAGATATAAGACACCCGCCATGTTTACGCCCATCCCCCATCTACAAGTCATTTGAATACACCCCTTCTCCAGTTTACAGCCCATCTCCCGTGTACAAGTCACCAGAGTACACCCCATCTCCAATTTATAGCCCATCCCTAGTGTATAAATCACCAATTTACACCCCAACTCAAGTATACGAGACACGGGTTACTGACCCATCCTCCGTCTACAAGTCACCCGTATACTCCCCATCTCCAATATACAAGGCACCCGCTATACCATCTCCGTGTATAAGTCACCGGTCTACACCCCATCTCCAAGTGTACAAGGCACCCGTTTACGGTCCATCTCCGGTGTACAAGTCACCGTATACACCCCATCTCCCAGTGTACAAGGCACCGCATACACCCCATCTCCAACGTACAAGGCACCAGTTTACAGTCCATCTCCAGTGTACAAGTCACCAGTATACACCCCATCTCCAGTGTACAAGGCACCGTTTAAGCATACCATCTCCAAGTGTACAAGCCACCAGTATACACCCCATCTCCAGTGTACAAGGCACCAACTTACAGCCCCTTCCACGTCTACAAGTCACCTGTATACACCCCATCTCCAGTATATAAGGCACCAGTTTATAGCCCATCCCTCGCCTATAAGTCACCCATATACACACCAGCTCCAGTGTACAAGGCACCAGTTTACAATCCATCCCCTGTGTACAAGTCACCCGAATACCCCCCATGTCAAGTATACAAGTCACCAGTAATACACGCCATCTCCAGCATATAAGGCACCTGTATACATTCCATCGCCCGTGTACAAGTCACCCGTATATACCCCGTCTCCAGTATATAAGGCACCGCTTATAAGCCCATCCCCCATTTACAAGTCGCCCGTATACACCCCATCTCCAGTATACAAGTACCCAGTTTATAGCCCATCCCCCATTTACAAGTCACCCGTATACACTCCAACTGCAGTATACACAACACCACTATACAGCCCATCCTCCATCTACAAGTCATCAGTGTATACTCCATCTCCAGTATACAAGTCACCCACATACTCTCCATCCCCCATGTACAAGTCACCAGTTTACACCCCATCCCCCGTGTACAAGTCACCTGAATACACTCCATCCGAGTATACACGACACCCGTTTGCGCTCATCTCCCGCATACATGTCACCTAAATACAGTCCATCTCCAGTATATAAGTCACCTGATTACAACCCATCCCCATTGTACAAGGCACCAGTGTACACCCCATCTCCAGTATACACTCCATCCCCCATGTACAACTCCCCGGCTTACACGCCAACTTACAAGACTCCTACATATTCTCCAAGTCCTTCATACGGCTATTAAGAGAAGTACACAGTTAAATGGTCCCTCCGTTTTTCGGTAATTTTTTCCTCATATTGAATCGGACTTGAATCCGATTCGAGCTATACATGTTATCATTTGAGATCATATAATCAGAGTTTGAGAAGGATCAAATAAAAACGATATCTTTTTTACTTTTATAATGCAAACACAATTACTGATTGAACTTTAATCTTCTAGTTGATTAGTTGGCGCTGGTAATTGAACTCGAGTCAGATAATCGCTTCTGACATATACTCCATCTTCTATATAATTCGGATTGAACTTTCTTTTCATTTTTGTTTTGAATTCTTATCATATTTTTCTCTTCAAATCGAGTAAATTCAAATATCAACCTATAGTTGGATCGGCGTATCTATGATGACTATGAACATCATGATTAATAAATTATTAAGGAGCGGTGGTGCATGGTTGTGAATTCATTTAATTTTCTTAACTAATCTATTTAACCATATAAAACGTAGTATAAAATTTTAAAGAGCATACATTTTCTTCTAAAGTTTTTAGATTCAAATTGTTCAGAGAATAGATTCCTATTTAAAGATGGCTTTGAATAATAAGAATCTGTTTTTAGATCCGACGGGGCTAACATCGACATCAATTTGCTACATTATCATTCAAAATCATCTTTAGAATAACGTTTCTTTCCGGTTGATATGAAGGCAGAACTGTTGCTTCATTAGTTTCAAGCAACAATTAAAAAAAAAAAGTAGCCTCGTATATTAGTAGAAGGGTAGAAGTAGAACTTATCAACTTAATATAAAAGACAAAAAAATATGGATGCCATCTAGCCTAGTTGCAGAATGTTTTATAAGGGCGATACTTGGGCATAAGATCGAATCCCGTCTACATCACTGCGCTTAGTCGCTCATTTACCCAAAAAAAAAAAAAAACATAAAAGACAAAAAATAAATTGGAAAGTTCTAAACAAAAGCAATTAGTCTTAAAATTTTGAAAAAATATATGCAAAACTTGTCAAACTGATTAAATAAAGTAGAATAATGAAGTATACAATGTTTCACAAGAGTAGATTACATTTCTTGAACAAGCTATGCTAGGCCAAGCCCTTCCTCAAGAAGCCATGCATACGCCCTCAGACTTGCTAATCCTTATCCAACAACAAGCAAAGCTGCGGGTAACAATACAAAGCTTAACATGGAAGGGAAAATGACAATTTTATAAAGTAACACCCTATTGCATATTCATAAACTAAAGGGGGTATATTTTCCCCATACTCAAACATACCACAATGATGAAACTTGTTACAGCAAAGTGCCTCTAAATAATACTTCTAGGTTACAATTTTATTTAAGTCGTCTTTAAATAATAGGCCACTTTTTATAATTAGCATATATGTTTAACTTATGTTTGAGCTTTCCCATAATACTACATCTTTTACCAAAATATAAAGCATAAAGAATTTCAAAAAGAAAACAACGTTAATATTGGAAACATGTAAAACTGTAGAACTACTATGATTAGGATTCAAAGTGACTTTAAATCAAATATGGCATGTTATTTAGAGATGGGGAAGTAATAGATTTGTTACACCATGGAACTTGATCCATGCCGGAACCCATGTCACCATACAGGCCGGAGCTCGGTACGATGTTAGTAGGGTAGTCATCCTCAAAGCCATAATTGAGACTTAGCATGTTAAACAAAGAAGTATCCAAGTCTTGGTCACCACCAAATAATGTCTCTTGTTGCACCATAACTTGGGTTATTTCTGTTGGTTGTTCAAAGTTGTCTAAGCTTGTTGTTGTAGTGCTCCAAACCGAATCTTCATCGACGACATACCCACATAGATTAACATCATTGGAGAAAGAATTAGATATGTTCATACTGCTTGATGCTAAGAATTGTGTGGACAACTCTGAAATTGGTGCATTATCATAAACTTGTGTCACATTGGACTTGCAATCAAAGTTGATTGTATTTTGCAACTCTGTTTTATCATTTGGAGAATAGCAAGTTTGAGGTTGATCATGATCATTAGAGAAAACTAATGTGGTAGAATTTGATGAAATTGGATGATGATAATTGGGAAATTTTGTAGCTTTATTACTAGTTTTGGACTTCTTTTTGTTAGAAGGGAGAAGATTATGAGTGTTTGGATCTAAGCCTTGAGCAAGGAGTTTTTTCTTGATGCAAGAATTCCAAAAATTCTTCACTTCATTGTCTGTTCTACCTGGGAGATGTTTGGCTATTTGAGCCCATCTATTGCCTAGAATTCTATGCACTTCAATTATGCTTCTTTCTTCTTCTTCAGTGAATGAGCCCCTCTTCAAATCTGGCCTCAAGTAGTTTATCCACCTCAATCTGCAGCTCTTTCCACACCTTTTGAGTCCTGCAATGTTCAAAATTTTGGACATATATGCCTTTACTTAGATTCAATATTGGAAACAATTTTGGTATAGTTCAACTGTTAATAGTATATCCTAATTATAACGGGTTAAAATCATGTGAATACAACTTTCAAATAGTGAAATGAGTTGGAAGGGGAAGTCTCATAAAAAGTAAAATAAAATGTTGGTCATTCTTAAATTTATGAATCCGCCTCTACGTGGAAAATAGTTTCAACAAATATAGATAGTATCTAGCATTAATTAGTAGTCAACGTCTGGCTTTAGAAATAGTGAAAAGTGTCACGGGATGGTCATTCGAATATCGGATGTGAACGATGTTATTTAGAATGGTAATATGAGATTTTGAGAAACTAACTTCGGCGGGGAAACAACAATAAACAAGAAAGAGCCCATCTGCTAATTAGTTAGGCAACTAACACCGGGGAAAATGTCCAAAGTACCCTTAATGATCATGTTGTAATTAGACCAAAGTAACATAGCACTATCGAGGGTTCCCCAGTTCAAAACCGATATGTCATTTCATACGGCTATGAACTGGGGAGTCCCTCGAAATGCCATCTACTGTGGCTATTAGTTGCCAAACTGTTAGACAATTAGCCGAAAACGAGGAACAAAACTAGGCACAAAAGATAGTAATAGTACCTGCTAATTTGGGAACAGAGCTCCAAGAGCTATGGCCATGAATGTTAATGTGACTAACAAGTTTTTCATCTTCTTCAGGGGACCATAAACCTCTCTTAACTTTTTGTTTGCTGCAGCAATGATGACCCATTATTTTTCTCTCTTTTTCTTCAAGCAACAAAGGAGTGATTAGTGAAGTCCTACGTAATTACTCTTCTAATCATATGGGAAACTGCTCGTGTATTTATAATTACTTACATGGTTAAATATGTTAATGATATATTCTTTTACTCTAGTCTAAAAGTTAACAATAAAGCATATAGTTGATGAAGTGTATTGTGGACCTGTGGAATTTAAACTTCATAAGAGAGGTGATGAGAGAAGAGTACGTAGCTATATTAGCTGGAAATATCTAACTTATGGTGCACTCATATTAGTCCATTAATCCATTATACAGCATGTAGGATGTAGCTTGTTGTTCTATTTTGGTAGCTTCAATGTTAAGCTCAATTTAATCAACCTTAATATTCAACATAATCAACGGTGGAAATGATTTTATCACTCATGTTTATGCAAAATTAAACCGACACATGCAACTCCGTACAAATGATAGACTTGGTAAGAAATGGAAGCTTATCCCCCATGCATTTTCATCTATATATCCACTAAAGTTTTTTTTTTCCACTATTATCTTCCACTTAAAATATATCAGACGCTTATTTATCATATCTACTCCTGTTTCAAAATACATTACTCATTTATTTCATGCCAAAAATATGAGGAAGGAGTATAAGGTGGGTTGTTTATATTGAGGAAAGAGACAAGGTAAATAATAATTATAATGGATAGTTTTAAATTAAATAAGGGGGGGGAAAAAGATACTTCCTCCGTTCCATAATAAGTGAAAACAAGGGATTGACGACAAGATTTAATAAACATCACTTTCAAAAGCCAAAAAGCTCATAAAATACCCTTCACATTATCAAAAGGAGGAGAGAGAAAAGCTAAACCTCACAAGTTTGTGATGGACGCACTATTGTAATTTTGTCACTTTCTTTTTTTCATTTAAGGGATGCTTTCACTTATTTTCAAACGTTCTAAAATAAGTAAGTGTTTCACTTATTATGGAACCGAGAAGATCTTAAAGAAATGATTGATGGCCCAAAACACTACTCTTAACATTACTTTGCAAAATAGTAGCATTCTATTTTCAAAGTCCAAAATGCAAATACAAACCGTTCTAAACTACCTCAAGATATCGCAGTTGTTTAGAAGCAAGGCCAATATGTCTAAGGTTTTTAATACTCGTATTATTTTTCTAGTTCTTACTCTATGAAATGATTATAAGGGTCACAAGTCTTATCATCGATGAAACCACCCCTCCCCTATTCCTCTTAAAAAAAAGCTATCTAAGGCTTCTTAGCTAAGGAAGAGTGGAAGTTCGTGTTTGTCTTTTCTAAATAAATAAATTTTAACGACAAAAAAAAAAAAAAACTTTTGGACAAAACAAAGAATGCTAACCGTCAAACACCCTTCCTTTGGATAAAAAGTCTAAAACTGTACTTTCAGCTTAACTCTTACACTTCGTTTAACTTGTCTCGTTCAATAATTAGACAAACTGAAACTATAGCTTACTGTTTCAAGTAGGCTAAATTGCTTAATAATACAAAATTGAAAGATGAAAAAAAGGGACTAGATTCTACGTCTCCCTCACTCCACATTTCCAGCTAACGTAAACAGATTGTGACAACTGAGAACTACTCCCTCTTTGTGAATCATTTGTACTATGTGTTGGTCGACGTCCCTTGTCTGGACCACCAATGAAGCCCCAAACCTCGAATTGTCTTTGCCGAGCTCGTGCTCTCTCTTTCTCTTCCTCCGATTTTGTCGAGAACTTACTCCAAATACTTAAGAATCCCTCCTCTCAAATGATAAACCTGGCCAATCATCAGTATGACCAAGTCAAAGAAACCTTGAGGAAGCAAAAAATGATATTGATAAAGTTGATATCAACAGCTATGAAGTGATAGCTTGTTCAAGTATCATTTGGCAAAACCACCAATGTGAAGCAATCAATATTTTTTTTCCCTTAGCTTAATACTTGAGAATGATACGTACATCATGAAAAGATATCACAACACAGAGTAATGGAGCTTTTTTCTGGATGGCCATTGTAATAGAGCTTTAAGATGCAAATGCGACAAGACTCGTATTTCCGCAAAAGTAAAGCTTATGAAAGCAGGAAGAGTTCATTTAAGTTCTGAACTTGGTCTCTAATATGCCCAAGGCCATTAAAATTGAGAATGAAGTCGCAGAAAAGAGTCATTACCTCTTTGAAGCCTTGGCTTAAGAGATAGCTAGAAGCTTTCTCGCACCGAATCCCACCAGTGCAATACATGGCAACGCAAGGTGTTGTCTTACCTCCTTCAATATTCTCTTGGCATTCACTTCTGTTTTCGTGCACCTCCTCGGATGGCAGGCTGTCTGAACCAGCCAGTTGAAATTTTTTTTCTTTCCAAGAAGGAAATTCTCTGAACGCAGTACCATATTGTAGTTTTTTTTGGGGGGGGGAATTAGCGAATTAGGTAACAATGGCAATCACTTTTCACCTGATTTTAACACTAGACCACTGAAAAAAATGGGTCATCAAATTAGTTGTAGAAATTCAATCATATAATTTGACTAACTTCTAAGCAGATGCAGAGGATGATGTCCACTTTCTGACTGTGGTATCAGTTTCACATGATTTTGAGACTGACGCAACCAGTCTAGAATTTCTGCTGAGAAGCAAAGTTCCAATAAGCTTAAACACGTATGTGATGTTCAAAATCAGGACACTTGCAGCAAAAAATCTTGATCATAATTTTGACCAATTTTAAGTGGATACAGAGGATGATATGCATTTTTTGCATATAATACTTTGGTGGAGTGACTACAGAATACGAATATTTTGAAACGGACGACTTCAAATCCACATAACTGAAAGAAACACCCAATGCACATTATCTACGTACTTGTCAAACAAAAACTACTGGTATATATTACTTACCATATTTGGGTCATTGATCAATTCATTCCACTCTTTAGGGCTTATGTAAGTTCCAACTCTCTCCATGGGAGAAACACTAGGCATTCCAAGAGAGACAATCTGCAAATATGTGAACAAAAGATTTAAGATAATAACGCATAGTAGTTCATAGTAATAATATGCAACAATCTCATTCGAAACAATTCACTGCATATGGATCCAGAAGTTTACCTCTTTCTTTCGCTTGACCCGAACATGATCCCATCGAAAGGGTGCATCTTCTCCAGCGCCAACAGGAGATTTGCTAGTATGTCCATGGTGTATTTCTTCATCTTCAGGAGTCACAGGTGACTTGATCTGCCTTAGGCCCTTAAGACGATCATCAGATTGAATAAATTCAAGAACACGTTCCACTGATTCACAAAGACAACATATGCTCCCATTAATTCCTTCTGGTGCAAGAATGATACCACCTGAAACACGCTGAACAATATCAAACGGGTAAGGCATATATAGAGTAAATTTACGTTCTTTGGACAAAACTAAAATCAATCGAAGCAACGGAAAAAGGCACCTGGACACCCGACAATGATCATATAGAGTAACTTAATAACAATGAGAACAAGATGATATTTTTTGGACTATCCCACAACTTTTGCTTGAATTTATTGGCCCTTACAACAACAACAACAACAACTAAGCCTTATTCCCAAAGTGATTTGGGGTCGGCAAAACGAAAAGCGTCAACCCGAAACCGTCACCAAAGGAGATGGCAAGCGAAAAGAGTATAAAAAAGTTTTTTTTTTTTTTGTGTTTAAAGAAAGGTTTTTACCCCAACAGGTTTTAAAAAAAGGTTAAAAAAAAATTTTAAAACCACAAAAAAATAGAAAAAAAAAAAAAAAAGCAAATCACACCTCCTCCTCCTACACATGACACCCCCTCCCCCCACTTCTATTCAACGTCATCGCTCTCCTTAATCCCAAGTCAACCTCATATCACTTTTCAATTACCTTCATCCAAGTCATCTTAGGTCTTCCCCTACCCCTTACAACTTGGTTACTCCTCCCTCTTCCATTCTTCTCACTGCACACCCATCTCCTCCCACAACAACAACCGTTCCCCTCTTCTCCCAATCCATCCACCTGACCCATCTCCCCAACTTTTTCTTCAATTTCACCTATTTCTTAATCGGTCTTTTCTTGTGTGGCCACACATCCACCGCAACATACGCATCTCCGCCACGTTCATCTTATGGACGTGGCATTGTTTCACCGCCCAACATTCGGTGCCATATAACAAAGCAGGCCTAATTGCCGTACGGTAGAACTTTCCCTTCAAGCTTTGGGGAATACCGGAATCACAAAGGAATCCAGTGGCGCTTTTCCACTTTAACCAACCCGCGTTAATTCTATGAGCCACGTCTCCATCCAGTTCTCCATCCTTTTGGAGAATGGATCCTAGGTAACGGAAGACGTTCGATCCTTGAACCACTTTGCTATCCAAAGTGACCGCCCTCGCCTCGCTGCTTGTAACCCCACTGAACTTGCACTCCATATACTCCGTCTTACTTCTGCTCAATCTAAAACCCCGGGCTTCTAATGTATGTCCCCAAACTTTTTCTTATCTGAACTTTTTCTTCCACAAACTTTTTTGATAGGTGAAAAAAAAAAAAAAAATACAAGCATTTTCTAAGGGATCATATCTTGGAAGAAATCAAGGCTGCTCCAATGTCCAACTCTATAACACAGTGTTGGATGCTATATAGACCACAAAGTATACACACAACACAGATGAGCTGAACGAACTCAGACAAAGACAAATGGAAGGCAGTAATCATGAATTATGAATTAAATAAATCACTCTTATTAAGGATCATCAATAATTTCACAACCACTTAACCGATGAGAGCTTGACTCCCTGTACCTGAGCATCTTATCTGATCCCAAAGCTTCACTTCAAAGCTATTTCCAATACCTAAGTTTAGCATTAGTTGAAAACTAGTTACTGATTATCACACTCACTCGTCTCGACTCTCGAAGGATTGGAATCTACAGCGTCATGACTCATGATGACTAGAGAAGTTAAGTGAAGAGGAGACAGACTCCTTGCAAGTTGCAGGAAGAAACTAAGGTGGACGGGGAGATAATTGAAGGATTCTCAAATCAAAGAGCCATTCAAAATCCGCTTCAAAGAAAAAGGGTCAGAGGGATTCAAGAATCAAGCTTTCAGTCTCTTTTGCAGGAAATTCACTCTAATATCAGGTGTCTTGAGCCAATGAAACAAATCTATAGACTATGCAGGGAAGAAATAACACAAACAATCTTTAGTGCCAAGATAATATTTGCTAGAGATTCCACAAGAAGAAGACCTGGAAAAGAAAATTGTGTTATTACGATTAAAAATAATTTCACATATTCAAACCAACAAAAATTCTTTTGCAGCCAAACAAAAAGTGGAAATGCAAAGAATTTGAAAGGTCAACTTTCCTCAAACTCCCAAATCCCAATATAGCTCAAAACCCAGTCCCTGTTAACCTACTTTACTTCCGTATGTAAGTTCCTTGAAACTGAAGACACCCAAGACAGTAAGTTGAATGCCAAAGCAGAAATAAGACTTAGATAACAACCATAAAAGCCTGGGTCATTTTGGATTATTATCAAGTTACATCGGGTTAGCGAATAGTGTACAATTCAAGCAAATTCACCATCTGCTCAGGTCAGAATCAGTCCGTGCCACTATGGGAAAGGGTTATCACCGAGTCTACTTACTTTTCAATCAAAAACTATCGCGGTTCTTTTCCACCACATACATTCAAACCATACTTTCAAAAGGATACAAGCAAAACATAAATATCCATTGTTCTCCAAATGTCAGCAGTCAGCACTGGCACTTGCTTAGTTGCTTATGCTAGGTGAGATTGTGAGAAGGCCAGATTTAAGAGGTACACACTAGCACAAAATCCTCTTGTCCATCCTAACATGAGACAGAAAGTTCTGGATTTATTCCGTTCAAAACCAAACTTTTGACTGTGCAATATCCTGCTATTTCTATATGTTTGCCCACTTAAGGGTTTCAAAGACCAATCTCGCTACAACTGTACAGTTTTTGTGTCCACATACATCTAATGTCTGCATATTCCAATACAAATCCCTTAAAAGACAAACAATTGTAGTACCCTTTTTTCCTTAATGTGCAATACTCACACATCAATCACTAATCATATAAAACTAAAAGATCATATACAACAAATGACCGCTCCTTCCACCGCCAACTCCATCTAATTTTCCCCCTTCCACTCAAAAGATATCCTCCAATCAAAGCAGACTTTACCTAGCAACCCAACTACAGTCTAACATCATTACCCAAATCGACGGTGGAAAAACTTAATAACTTGCTCTAACTTTCCACACTAATTGCTTCCGATTAGAGAAAATGCATACCCCTCGTCTCACTCACACGGTCACACCACCACTACTTCTCTCCTTCATTGCCTCCTTCGAAGACGTTACTAGCAATTGCAACAACAACAAGACCAAATTTAGCTTCCAAAGAATCAGAAACCCTAAATATAATAATACTTCTATAACACAACCATGGATTTCACAGGCTAATAATGAGTAATAGAACTAAACCACTATCAATTCACCCAATCATCAATCCAATATAGTGATACAAATACAGTATATATTTACATCACGTCTACAAAAAAAAAAAAAAACCTAAAATGCTGAATATCATACAAATCATAATGAGAAGGGAAATAAAAAGAATTACCAAATCCTGGCAAATCTTGGTTATTTTTTCACCATGGCCGAGTCTATTTATATGTATGCATGAAGAGTAAACAATGAAATAATGTTAGTAAAAAACCGGCAGTTGCCATTTCCAAAATTGGCTGAGCTTTCTCGTTTGCTGCTTCCATACTATAAGACCGGCAGCTAAAATAGAACACGGCAGTTATAGTCGATAAGGACCACAAAGGAATACATGATCACCAAAAGAGGACCTTCCCAAATTCTAGAGGACCCATCTCCGTAGCTCAATGTCTTCACTCTATGTTCAAACAATCCTTGCACAAAGGCCATTCCTATCATCGACACCAAATACATAACAAGACCCACCTGAGTCTGACCCCTAATAAGAATACTAGACCTCAATAATACCTGAGGACCAGAAGCATCCTCCAAAACCGAGTTGCAACAATTATTGCATTTACAAACACTACCCAAAGAACAAGCCTGATAACTACGCCTGGATAAACAACCAAATCCGGGATGAACCCGAATATCAAGCATACATTGCAAATAGCAATAAGAACAAGGAACAAGGTAACCACCCGAACAATCACCATACAAGCCCAAATGTACCTCACGACAACCGCCTCCATAACTTCCTAACTATCACACAAAACTTCGAGACATCGAATTGTTTCTTCAAATATGTACAATCAACAGAGTGCACAACAGCAGCTTTGGACAAAAGTGACAAGGTGACATAACAAAACACATAACAGTAGAAACAGCCATCTCAGTAAATTTTTGGCATGACTTATTAACAACAGGAGTAAGAGGTAACACTATTAGTTCTAGCAATCAATAACAATCTTATAGTTAATCTCCTCACAATAGTATGATCAACTAACACATTTGACAACTGAATAGCAGATACAGGACAAATTAGCAATGCTGCAATAGCCCTAAATCCTCCACAATTATGCCTCAAAATTCTCACAGTTTCTCTCAAAATCTCCAACACTCATTGAAAATTCAATTGGGTACCCGAATAAACCGAATTATCCATCTGGGAATCTCTGGATCCTCCAATTGACCATCTCTGGATCCTCCAATTGACAATCTTGCTAAGCTGATTTTCTCATCAAAGTCTTCCGTTTCACCCCTTTTAACCAAATTAAATAAAAAGATGCCAAATTTGGAATAAAATCAAAACCCCACTACAGTAATATGTCAAAAAAAGCGGATCTTTAGTTGATAGAAGAACTGGTGAAATAATGAAGACATTACACGATTTGAGAAATGAGTAAAAAAAACCCAGATTAATGAATAAAGTGGGAGTAAAAACTTAAAAAGATGGTACCTTTAAGTGAATCTCATAGTCATGACTCATGAGGCAGTATGAAACCCACAAGAAGCAAAGCATGATTAATGAATAGAAAGAAGCTTCAATGGTCCCCCGTACTCCACTAGTGGAAAAGATTAGAGTTAGGGCGTGTTAGACAAAAGTAGTTGCGCGGTAGCTGTTAGCTTAGTAGGCGGTAATGTGATGTTGTTGTCAAATGTCACTTGTCGGATATTGGGATGTTAGAGTTTAATTGCAAAAATAAATAATTTTTCTGATAATTAGTGTTCGGTAAAACTAGCTATCAGTTTAAAAAAATAACAAAAATAAACTATATTCAATCTTCAAAAGTTACTCGAAAAGCTACCTCTAACACCAAAAGCTAATATTTATAGTTTTTCCAAAACACTAGTTCAAACACCAAAAGCTACTCCAAACACTACTTCACCAAACACAACTTTTCACCATTATTAGAGTTTTAACTTGGTCAAAACACTAAAAGCTACCTCAAAAGTTGTTGCCGAACACGCCCTTAATCAGTTTTGGTTAATTATTAAGAGGGGGCATTTAATAAAATCACTCCTAATAAATTTTCCTAAAATAGTGTTGCAACTAAAAACAAATAGAGAAAGTATTATTTATAACTTATAATTTGTGTTTGCACATAATTTAATCTTAGTATATATTTAAAGCAACCATTTTATCCCAGACTTATATTATAACTTGGTGTAAGGCTTGTTTGGTTCACACAAGTAACTTTTCATGGAGTTGGGAGGGAAGTAACTTTGTGTTGTAAATAGTCATTGTTTTCTTTTTGTTGTGCCATTTTTTATCTTTTTATTTTATTTAATTAATCAGATAGTTACATCTTTTTTATTTTTCTTTTTTATCCTTTTTTTATATCTTCGTGTCCCACCCCTGTTGCCATATATAATAGACATACGAAGTACTTTGTATATGTGTTTGGATCAAATAAGTCTCAATTGTGTGAATTTCCTCCATATCATGTTTGGCGATTGGAAATCACTAAATTTCCTTCATATGTTTGATGTGAAATAGTTTTCGATTAATGACATTTGTATGAACCCTAATTAACATTAACATAGAACAAACCTTTTCTACAAGCATTGAAATAGTGATCCTAAACTAAAGTAAAGTAGTTATAAGCATATGATTGCTTGTAGATTTTGCACCACATATTTTTGTTTTCCTATACATTCTAGCTTCATTGGGTCAAAATTTCAAAGATTTAGATAGTCAAGATTTTTTAAACAAATTAAAAATTATGGGTAAGATTTCCTCTTTGAAATTCAAGAATCTCAGCCAAGCAAGTAAGCCCTTCTTATACTAGTCTTATATACACGCAATGTGTGCGTGTGTGAAAGCATATGTGTTGCCTTATATAATATAGATAACTGTATATTAGTGGCTATGGTTTCTTATATTTTTTTCTCTGTATCTAATCACAAAGTTAGTTACTAAGAGAATAACATCAATCTTGATCTTGATTGATTATTTCTTAAGCTCATCAATTGGCCACGAAAGCAAGGAGAATGTAATGCATTATATATAGTTGTCAAAAGAAAAACAAGATTTAAATAACACCTAATAAATCATTAGCCTTTATGTATTAAAAGAATAGTAATCACATAACAAGTAATCTCCTACTGACCTTTAGAATTTAGGGTTGCTGTGAACAAAAAGGTATGTTGTTATCTAGACACGAAAGGATAATTGTTGCCAAAGAGAGAGAAAAAAATATAGCCTTTTCTTCGGATTATACACTATGTACTTCTGTAGCATATGAGGTAATAAACAACTCATTCTTTATTAGGAGTAGTTCTTTGCCTATTCATCTTTTTCTTCAGCCTCTTCTTCAGATTTTTGTTGAGCAATGCATCTTCATCCATGTGAAATGTCTTGTCTGCAAAACTTGGACATGGGATTGGTATTAAGTTATTGGAACTATACACAACTAGCCTTTCCACGCCAAAACAGAAGTTGAATTTCCTCCATACAGTGGGAGATCTGCAGCAAGCCAGCAATAGCAACAACAAATATTAAGATAAATGCTCTTGGGAGCAAATATAGTAATCAGTAATATAAGTAAATCTCATAGTGACATTGTCACTTACCTCAAAATAAGTAGGACTATCTTCAATTACTAAGATGTTCCTATCACCAAAAACAACAACTTATTTATGGTGGATGTCTTGAAAGTTAATGACAATTGAATAACATACACATCATATTATATTCGGTTTTTTCACCATATACCCCTGACTAATTTTTTTTGCACCGTGTACCCTTTCAACTTTCCAAATTCACCATATACCCCTGACGTTTCAAAAAATTAGTCAGGGGTATATGGTGGAAAGTTGAGGTGGTTAGCACTGGCAGCAATCAAATTGGCTTTCGCATTTGAAGAAGGTCCAGTGATTACAACTGTCTTTGTTGATTTGCTGCAAGTTAACTCATCCAAGAAATGAATTGCCCAGTTCATGACCTTTGGTGTCACAGTCAATGTCTCTGCTAGTGACTCAAATGTTGAAGGATGATTGAACTTTGTAGCTTTCCAATCACTTTAGTCAGTATTATCGAAGAAAAATGTTAATTATTTGACCTTGCCTAATCATTTATGTCTGTATTAGACAGACATTCCCGCGCCATAACCCGCAAATTCGGGTCGGGTCAAACGGGCTTTTCGGTTCATTTTCGGGCCGGACCAAAATTTAGACTCGTTTTGCATATTTAAGTTGCCCGTGGCCCGGAATTTTTACCCAAAAAATCGGGAAAGGCCCGACCGCGGACCGAAAAATCGAGCCCAAAACCCACCCATTTTCGGGTCCATGTTGAACACCTCTAGTATGTATCTTTATCTCATATATGCACTATAAGGATCAAACTTTATTTGAACAAACTTTTTGTTCTCATCCATTATAAATGCCAAGTTGACCTTCATGCCTTCTTTTTCCTCCATCAAAATTTCATTGGTAGCCAAATCAAAATCAAGGTTAGAAGATCCGTGGTCTTTCCTTAGCTTGCACACCAGTGGATTTACTTTTGACAGCATACATTGTTCACAAGACATAAAACATCATTCTCCTTCCCATTATCATTAAACTTCTCAGCCATGAGGGTGAACGAGGGAGATGTCTCATTCTCCTTCCCGCCATCATTGTTGAACTCCTCAACAATAAGGGTGAATGAGAGAGACGTCACATAATTGGGTGTCCAAGATGAGCATCTAATCAAACCAACCAAAGTGCTAACAAGATTCCACGATGTCGTTATTCATGTTCCCCTAAATGCCACTGATAAGAATCCAAAAGTAGAGGATTGTCTTTTTTGAGAACATCTTTGGAATTTCCTATTGAAATCTTAGACTCTGCAGTCATAATCAATTTGACTTTCTCCCTATCAACTATGTTTCAAAGTGTAAGTTCATCATCTCTCAAACATACACTGATTTCTTACTAAAACTCATTAAAAAAAGTGAGGACTTCAAAGACTCATAAAGACAATAACATGAATTTCAACAACAATAATGTGCATATGAAAATAAAACAATAAAAATTACTGCAAGAACATCAATAATTCAAGTGAAAATAAAATTTCATCATTTTACCAAATACAAGTAACTTTTAGAGTTACAATCTTTATTGTATTTAATGCATATTTACCCTTTTCAAAAAAAAAAATACAATTTTACAAAGACCCATAAAGGAATCAACATGAATTTCAACAATAAAACAATAAAAAAAGCAAGAACATCAAAATTCAAAAAAAAAAAAAGCATTCATCATTTTACCAAATACAAGTAACTTTGAAAGTTACAGTTTTACAAAGACTCGTATAAAATACCAAGAATTTCAACAACAATGTGCAAATCGAATAAAACAATAAAAAAAACAACAGTAAGAGCACTAATAATTAGAGAAACGAACAACAAATTACATCCTTAAACTCATGAGTTGATTAAGAATTGAATGAATTACAAGTATTAAAGAGTAAACAAGAGGAAGTTGTGGGTTATACTAAAAAATGTTGATGATTTTCTTCGAGAAACTATACCTATATAAATATATAAAACAAAAATTTAAGTGCCACGTGTCCTTCAAAAAGAACATACTGAAATGTGTCATTCTCATAATTAAACATGACAAGTGTGTTGTTCCTTCAATCTTGCCACCTAATCATTTTGAGCTCTATGAGATACAAGATGTAACACCCCAGGGGTCCACTAGTAGATATTGTCCTCTTTGGGCCCTAACCCGCAAGGATTTGCTTTGGAGTAGGACCTTAGTCCTACCCAAAATGTCTCTACTAGGGTGAGGTGTCCACCTCTATATAAAGAAGGCTTCATTCTCCTCAACTTCCGATGTGGGATGGTATCAGAGCCAGGGCCTATTCCGGTGTTCTATAGTGCCTACTGGGACGCAGGCTTTTCAAAGGAGGGGAGAAGGTGCCTAAGATCTTGGCTATCCCATATCGGAAGTTAAGGAGAACGAAGCCTTCTTTATATAGAGGTGGACACCTTAACCTAGTAGAGGCCTTTTGGATAGGACTAAGGTCCTACACCAAAGCAAATCATTGCGGGCTAGGGCCCAAAAAGGACAATATCTACTAGAAGACCCTTGGGGTGTTACACAAGACCATTGCTTTAATTAGAGCAAATTATAGCCAAAATCTTAATTAGGCAGAAGTTTATGCTCCAATTACATTGCATTTTGGGAAAGCAAATTTTGGGAAATACAACATTCCAATCATTTGTTATTTCGAAGGATTTTTGCTACATATACATACATATATATGTATATATATAAATATACATATATACATACATATATATGTATATATATAAATATACATATATACATATATACATACATATAACAAATCATTTATTATTTCGAAGGATTTTTGCTGACTTTGCTTTCTTTCCATCTTGTGCTATAACTTTTTTTCTTCTCTTCACATTTTTCTGAAAAAGATCAATTTACCTACGTAAGATGTATTAAAAAAAGTTCTAAAATGCTTATTTTTTTACTTCGTTCTTCCTTCATCTATCCTCCTACAAAGGCTAGCGTCCACACACGCTTTTAGCAATAATTTGACACACAAGATGAATTCAAAAGACAACCTTTTACGGACAAACAGAGAAATAAATATTATAAGTCATGTGGATCGAGTGAGGATTTATAGGCTATGGAAACAATATTCTATTGAATTTATATTTCATTCTACAAAGGAATATTATGGAGCCTATTGAGAGGAACAAAGTGGTGTTAGTTTAATTGTGTATAATTTGTATTACATTCATAAAATAGAGATTTATTAACAAAAGTCTCCTTCTATATAATTGATGTAGCTAATAATATGTAATAGCTACATTTGTTGAATAAAATATATGTCAATTGCTTTTTATTGATCATTTGTTTAGTTGCTTCAATAAATATGAAAATATTGATAAATGATTTAGCTCAATTTACACAAATTTCATTATAGTTCTTAATTGATTTACAGTAAATAAGTAGTTTATTGTACTTATAAAATTATCAGTTTTTTTAATATCGAAGTTCATTAAAATATTGATGGAATTTAATTTATAGAAAATTTCCATGTGTTATTTAAGTTTTTATATTGTTATTAAGCCATATTCTTCCTAATTTTTTTGTAGGAAGTATTTATCAATCAACGATTTTCTTGAATCAAAATCATAAACTACTTTAGGTATGTAACAATCAATGATTTCCACATTTCAATCACAATAATCATGGTAAATGAATGAAAATATTATAATGGGAATGATGATGATTCAATAGTATTAACATATAGTTCAACTTTATGATATTGGAAGATAATTATACAAAGAATTAATGACTAGCTTTCAGATCCGTGCAAAATGCACAAATTTTTTATATATATTCCAGCATTATTGAATACATACATATAATTTATGATTGTATCAAAAGGCTGATAAACTATAAGATAATTAACGGTTTTTTCACCAGGTACCCCTGAGGTTTCGCAATATTCACCTGGTACCCTCGCGTTTTCAACAATTCACCTGGTGCCCCTGAGGTTTTGAAAAATACTCAGAATACCCTCAATGACTAACGGCCGTCAACTCCGTTAGTCATTAAGGCTAAATCAACCAAATTAACCCCCTAACTAACCTAACTAATACTAATTAATCCTAATTAACTCTAATTAATAACTTTAAGCCCTAATTAACCTATCTCTCTCCCTAATCCCTAACCCCACCACCCTCCCACCACCCCACCACCCATCGCCCCACCTTCCCACCACCCCACCACCCCGTCCCCCCCTTCCCCACCCCCTCCCCCTCCTCCGCCGGGCGCCTACCCCTTCCCCCTCCACCGCCTCTTCCACTTCGAATTCCCCAGTCCCCACCCCCTCCCCTCCCCCTCCCGACGCCTACCCCTTCCCCCTCCACCGCCGCCCCTTCGAATTCCCCAGTCCCCTCCCCCCCCCCCTCCGCCGGCTGCCTACCCTTCCCCTCCACGCCCCTTCCCCTTTGAATTCCCTAATCCCCCCCCCTTCCCCTCCTCTGTTGTCCGCCTAAAACCGAACCCCATCCCCCCCAGGTTTCGAATTTACGGGCTACGAGGGGGAAATCGACCGAGGATGGCAGCAAAGCATCGATGAGAGAGGGGAGGGGGCGAAAGTTAGGGTTGGGGAAATCCGATGAAAGCAAGTGAGGCGAGAGAGTGAGAAATCGAAGGGGGTGGGGGCGGGGAAATCAACGGGGAAAGGGGAGGGGAGGGGGAAATCAACGAGGGAAGGGGGGAGGGGGAGGGGGAAATCGACGGGGGAGGGAGTGGAGCTGGGGGGGCGGCGGTGGAGGGGGGTGGGGGATGGGGCTGCGTTTGTGAGTGGAGGGGGAGGGGAGGGGGTGGGGGGCTGGGGTGGGGTGGGTTGGGGGTGGGGGGCCGGGGGTGGTGGGGTGGGTGTGGGGCGAGGGGGTGGAGGAGGGGGGCCGCCGAAGTTAGGTTAATTAAGTTTTTTTAGGGTCTAAGTTAACGGAAAGTTGACGGTAGGGTCACGTCAGGTATTTTTCAAAACCTTAGGGGCACCAGGTGAATTGTTGAAAACGCGAGGGTACCAGGTGAATTTCGTCAAACCACAGGGGTACCTGGTGAAAAATCCGGATAATTAATGAATTGCATATCTTATGATATTTTCCCTTAAATCATTTTATTGAAATCTATAAATGATATCTATGACTTTACGTAAGATTGCATCAATCACGAAAATTAATCTTTTATATGTAATTAATTAAGTATACCTTAAATAGTAATAAAACTCAAACATATTGAGAATATTAAAATTATTCGTGCAACCTAGCTACACGGTTATAAAGCAACATGTTCAAAATGTAATTTTTCCAGCAAGTTAATAACAAACTTTAAAAACCATTATATCAATGATACTAATTGTTATCAATAAATCATAATCGTGTAATACAAGTTGTAGTGAATCCAGGATTTCACGGTTGGTGGGTCACCACCATCCACCAACAAAATATCAAATAATATGCAATGCATGAATTAAAAAAAGTACTTCATAAAAAGTTTCACTTTAAAAGTAATATTTCGATTTATCGAATTTTAACCATATCTATAAAAAAAGTTACAATTTTGACTATATTCATAAAAGTTTTAGCCATATCCAAAGGTACATTAGTATCATAATTTTTTTTTTAGGAAAAGTATCACAATTTTAACCATATCAATAAAAGATTACCTATTTTTTTTCAAAATTTAGTAAAGTAAATTACCTTTTAGCTAATAAAGCAAAACCTGTAATTTTGAAAATGGAAAATACAAAAGTTAACAGAAAAAAGTCTAAAAAGCTATTAAGAAAAAGAAAAGAGAGATGAAAAAAGGTAATTTCATTAAAAAAGAAATCCCAATTAAATTGAAGAACTACTACAACTCTACAAGATATTAAAAACACGAACTTCTTCAAAATCAAAACTAGATATAGTTAATTTTAAGCAAATGGATACATGAGTACCACAAATTAAAATTTTGAACAATACCCGCCTAAAATCTTTTAAATATATCGACAATATTTCAGTAGTATAACTTACCTCCATGCAAATTAACTAAAACCCATCAACAAAAAAAAATCCAAAGTGAAAGAAAAAAAGGTGCATGTAGATTGTAGGTCGCATTGAAGCAGACAAGCAGTGGTAGCTCGGTGGATGGTGACCAATGCGTGGCCTAGTGCAGGGCCGTTCTTGGATATTATTGGGCCCGGGGCAAAACAAAAGGGCCCCTAACGCACAAGAGATTTAAGGAAATATGTACTTTAATTACAGATAATATGTAACTCTAAGATAGTATACATAAATTTAAGGTTGAAACACAATATAAGAAGTATCCATTATTACTCTGGAAGCTAAATTTTTTATTTTATCTTTATGGTATATTAGGACATGTAATATATAAAACAATCGTATAGATTAGGTTCAGTAAACATAGAAATTTGAGAACAAGAAATTCCTAATTTAGGCTTTAGGTTGTGTAGATCAGGTGAAAATAAAATATGCCAAGAGAAAAGATAAGTTTAAAAAAAAAAGAAAATTAAAGTTATTGCAAAAAGAAAATTAAAAAAAAATAAGAAATAATAAGGAAAACATTGAAAAGAAAAAAGAGAATTTGTTAAGTGTAGGATTCGATTCCGCATTCCCGCAAAGTTCACGTTCCAACAAACACACGCTAACCATCTTAGCCAATATGAAAGTTTGTCACACTAAAATGATGAACAAAGTTAAGGCCGATCATGCTAATTTATGGTCCTTAGGCAGGCTGTAATACCCGACCCATCCGAAGCTGAGTCCATCGTCACCAATGCGCATCCAAGGCCAACAACTGTCCTCAATAACCAACACAACTTCTTCCGGCGCATTTTGTCCTTACTCATGCGCACCCCGAGAAACTTCCCAGGAGGTCACCCATCCCTGGACTACTCCCAGTCAAGCACGCTTAACTGTGGAGTAACTAAGGAAATGAGCTCCATAAAAGAAAGATGCATCTTGTTAGTATGAGTAGCCTGCTAAATCCCTTTAAAGCAATCATGAGGGGTATTACATACACCCCCACTTGAGAACAACAACGCCCTCGTTGCGCCTGAGGACTCCACACATTCGGCCACAATGACCTGTGGGTCGCCCCAGTCTGGAAACTAATCACATATTCGACACGCATAGGTGATATAGCCCCATAATCCTCCCCCACTAGGCGACTAGCCTTGGATTAATTATCCATACGATCGGCACGCGGTCGCAGGGTTGCTCGATACCATTTGTAATACCCGACCCATCCGAGTCGAGTCTATCGTCACCAATGCGCATCCGGGGCCAACAACCGTCCTCTCAATAACCAACACAACTTCTTCGGCGCATTTTGTCCTCACTCATGCGCACCCCGAGAAACTTCCCGGGGAGGTCACCCATCCCTGGACTACTCCCAGCCAAACACACTTAACTGTGCAGTAACTAAAGAAATGAGCTCCCTAAAAGAAAGATGCATCATGCGGGTCTGACCCGTGTTTTATGTTTTTTTTTTGAATTTTTGGTAGTTTTAGACTAAAAAACAAAGAAAAGGGGCATTGGGCCCGCGGGTCGGCCCTGAAATTAAATTTCTTGACCGTGGTAGGCCCACGACCCACGTAGCGGACAACGGGCCGGGCCAGGCCTCGAGCGGGCTCGGCACGGCCCGACCCATGCCCACCTCGAGGTCATAGGCCAGTTTTGAAATATTATAAATATACGATTATAAAGACTTTAAATCACAAGCTAAATTTCACACCATGATTTTAGGAGAAATATCATAAAATCTTATTAAAAAACAAAAAGTTTCCCATGCAATTTATGCAGATTCTAAGAGCTAGTACAATGTATCTAACTTTTGTTGCTTCTCTTTTTCTCACTTTCATGCTTCAATGGTGGGTGTGATTTTTAGAATGAAGAGAGTGATCTATTCTTCTTCGTTTGTAGTCTTTATTCAAGTACTCCGTAATCCGTATAATGTTTTTGGTTCAAACTTAGTTTTTTTATGGCCATATAATTAGTAGTTTAATTAATTTCTTTTAGAGAACGTATTGTATGTAGAGCTGATCAAGACTATCCCGACCAGCGTACCCAACCCAAAAAACCAGCGGGCTTGGGCACCAAGATGTGGTCGGAAGTTGGGATTTTTGTCTTGGACTTGGCGGCCCGACTTCATTTCGAGCTGGACTGTAGGCCATATTGGAGGTCGTATTTTGGCCTGGCCTGGCCCGACCCTACAATTAAAGCCTTTATGATTCCCCTCTTCATACGTACGCTAAACCGCAATAGTGACTAGATTATGATGATTTACCACAATTCATTAATTGCCGTTGCTTTTATTTGTATTAGTATCGGACTATTGACTTAAATTATTAAGAAACAAATGAAAAGGAAAGAAAAAATAGGCCGGTCGGGCCGGACCAATATTCATTATTTCATTTATTACTCGCTACTACAAGTGTAGCGTACATATGAGGAGGAGAATCATAAATGATTTAATTGTCGAGCCCAGCCGAGCCAAAAATACGGGCCTGCAATATTGCCCACAGTCCAGCCCAAAATAAACTCGGGCTGCCAAGTCCAAGACCAAATCCCAACTTCAGGCCACATTTGGTGCCCAAGTCTGCTAACTTTCGAGCCAGGGCTAGTCTTGATCAGCTCTACACGCAATACGCTTTCTACTTTCTTGGGTCTCATACTGATGGCCCAAAGTCAAGCAAGGTTTGATCTCATGAGTTTAAGTAATAGGATCAAACCACATTGGAGGCTCCTTGGGGGCAAGGTTTATCTTACCATTTCCTCCCTTCCAAGGATTCTAACCTGCATACCAAGCTAGTTATACGATAGATGTCAATGTCGTAGGATTTTTCATCTTAAAAAAAAAATACCTAAATGATGATGATAATTATAATATTATTGGCCCAAAATACTAGTCTCCACAGTAATTTCCAGAATAATTCAAACATCCTATTTTCAAAGTCCAAAATGGACAAACAAAACGTCCTAAGCTAGTAAGCTACCTCAGGACTCTCAGCTAGGAAGAGTAGGAACAATTTGTTCGTGTCTGTGTTTTCTTAATAAATACTCCCTCCGTCCCAAAAAGATCTGAACACTTGTTGGGACACGTAGTTTAAGGTGATAAGTTGTAGTGTGGTTATCAAATGTTATTTTATTTAAAAAGTAGATGTAATAGGAGTTGGTGGGGTATTTTTTATTAGAGGAGAGAGAAACTTAGGTAGCTTTTTATTGATAAAAGGTAGAGTGTGGGCCAAAGATGTGTAGAAGAAATAATATATTAATGGTGGGACCATGCCAAAAAAAAGTGTTGCTCAAACTAATTTGGAATAACATAAAAGGAAAGTGTTGCCCACTATTCAGGACGGAGGTAGTAGTAAATCTTAACGACAACAAAAGGGGAAAAAGGACTTGGCCAAAACGAAGAATGCTAACCGTCAAACACCCTTCCCTTTGGATAAAGAGTCTAAGGGGGCGTTTGGTTCACTAAAGGGAAAGGGTTTAAGAAAGGGAAATAAGGTGAATGGAAAGCCAAATCCTTAGATTTAGTTGGTTGTTTGTTTCAAAATATCTAAGGGAAACCCTAACATTTAACCACCACAAATTTTCCTTCAACCACCACTGTATATCACACTTTGTTTTTCAATTCAAACCACCCTTACCACCCCCACCCTTCCCCTCTTTTTCGGTCGTCGTTCCCCTCTCCTCTTCCCCCGTTGCCACCCTTCCCCTCTTTCCGGTCGTAGTCCCCCTCCCCTCTACCTTTGCAGTCATCGACATGAGCCGTTGTGCACTCGCCCGTATTCGTCTAGAGTCGCCACTCTTCTCCTCTTCGTGGTTGGTGGTTCTTTTGGTGGTGATGGGTGGTTTTTTTCGGGCTCCCTTCCTTAGATCCGGGTCGGTTTCGTGGTTGGTGGTATGGGTTTCGGGGGTGGTGGGTAATTTTCGACGGGTGAATTAGGGTGGTCTTTGGGAATCACAATGGAGGGGGGTGTCGATGGTCGGGTTAGGGTTCCGGTGGTCGGGTTATGGTTGCCGGCGGTTGGGTGGTCAAGGAAGCGATGCGGTGGCGGTTGGGTGGTGGTTGGTTTAGCGGGTGGAGGAGTCTAGTGGTGGTAGTGATTGGGTTAGGTTGTGATGGTTTGGTGGTGGTGGTTGGATGGTCAGGAGGTGGTCAATCATGAGTCAAAGAAAGGGAATGTGAAACCTAGGGGGTGTGGGTAATCAAATTAGAGGGATTTGGGGGTAAGGAGGGGAAAAGGGGGAAAATAAACCTCCAAAACAAACAACATAAAAGGGAATCAAGAGGTTCTATTCCCTTTCTAGTTTTCCCAAACCAAACGCCCCTAAATTTGTACTTTCAGCTTAACTGTTACACTTCGTTTAACTTGTCTCGTTCAATAATCAGACAAATTATCGCTTACTGTTCCAAGTAGGCTAAATTGCTTAATGATACAAAATTGAAAGATGAAAAAGGGACTAGAATCCACGTCTCCCTCACTCCACATTTCCAGCTAACCTAAACAGATTGTGACAGCTGAGAACTACTGCCTCTTTGTGAATCATTTGTACTATGTGTTGGTCGACGTCCCTTGTCCGGACCACCAATGACGCCCCAAACCTCGAATTGTCTTTGCCGAGCTCGTGCTCTCTCTTTCTCTTCCTCCGATTTTGTCGAGAAACAGTACGGACAAGAAACCCCATACTCGTATTCAGGGGACTCCATGTCAGCATCACTCACCGGTTGCTTGCAGCCATAACAAAGTTTAAAAGTGCCCTGGGATAATCTGTGATCCACAGAGACCCGCTTGTCAAAGACAAAACATTCTCCCTCCCATAAACTCTCTGATTCGGGAACTTCCTCCAAATATTTAAGAATCCCTCCTCTCAAATGATAAACCTGGCAAATCATCAGTATGACCAAGTCAAAGAAACCTTGAGGGAGCAAAAATAATAATAATGAAATTGACATTAACAGCTATGAAGTGATAGCTTGTTTAAGTATTATTTGGCAAAACCACCAATGCGAAGCAATCAATATTTTTTTTCCTTGGCCTAATATTTGAGAATGATACATACATCATGAAAAGACATCGGAACACAGAGTAATGGAGCTTTATTTTGGATGGCCATTGTAATAGAGCTTTAATATGCAACCGCTACAAGATTCATTTTTTTCTGTGAAAGCAAAGCTTATGCAAGCAGGAAGAGTTCATTTAAGTACTGAACTTGGTCTCTAATATTTAAGAAATGAAGTTGCAGAAAAGAGCCCTTACCTCTTCGAAGCCTTTGCTTAAGAGATAGCTAGAAGCTTTCTCGCACCGAATCCCACCAGTGCAATACATGGCAACCCGAGGTGGTGTCTTACCTCCTTCAATATTCTCTTGGCATTCACTTCTGTTTCCGTGCACCTCCTGGGATGGCAGGCTGTCTGAACCAGCCAGTTGAAAATTATTTTCTATCCAAGAAGGAAATTCTCTAAACGCAGTTGTGCACGGATCAACTGCTCCTTTAAATTTGCCTATCCTGGTTTCATAGGTGTTCCGCACGTCGATGACCACCTAAGATAGTTTATAATGCATATTTATAATATTACTTCAAAAATCGATAAAATCAAACTGAACTAAAGCAGTTACCATTAACCCACAAGGAAGTTGTTGATGGTTTCTTCAACATCAACAGAGACCAAAAAGGGGTAAGAGAACTTCGACAGACTTTAAGATGGTATTGGACTAATTCATGCAATGAGTTTATATCTCATTTCTCCAATCATTTCTCCTACAGATTTTAAGCTGTAAGTGAACCTGATAGAGTGCCGGTTCGACTAAAAGGTACTTAAAACAGGTGTGACATAAATTGCAACTATTAATCTACTGCACATTGCAGAAGTGTGCCATTTGCACCATGTACCACTGAGGGAGCGTTTGGCTCATATGATTCTGGTATGAGGTATGGGTTTAGAATGAGCAAAACCCATACCTAGTGTTTGTTTAATAAATTGATAGATTTAAAACCCATACCTCAAACCCATAAGATATGGGGTTTAGAAACCCAAGGGGGAGGTGGGTATGGCTCATACCAATACCTCTAGGTATCAAACAAAAGAAAAAATTCCATTCTCAAATAAAACTAAGCACATGGTATTAGGTATTAAGTTCCAAACCTATACCACCTTGGTTTCATTTCTGATTCCAAACCCATACCACTATATGAACCAAACTCCCCCTGAAAGGTTTGCACATACCATATTGTAGTTTGTGGGGAATTAGCGAATCAGGTAACGTTGGCAATTAGTTATCACCTGATTTTATCACTTGACCACTGAAGAAAATCGGTCTCAAAATCTCTGGTGAAAATCAAATTAGTTGTAGAAATTTCTATCATATAATTTGACCAACTTCTAAGCAGATGCAGAGGATGATGTCCACTTTCTGACTATGGTATCAGTTTCACTTGATTTTGATACTGAAGCAAACAGACTAGAATATCTGCTGAGAAGCAAAGTTCCAATAAGCTTAACCACGTATGTGATGTTCAAAATCAGGACGCTTACAGCAAATCCTGATCATAAATTTGACCAATTTTAAGTGGATGCAGAGGATGATATGCATATTTTTAATATAGAATTACTTTGGTGGAGTGACAACAGAATACGAATAGTTTGAAACAGAAGACTTCAAATCTACATAACTGAAGGAAATACCCGTTGCACATTATCTACATACTTGTCAAACAAAAACTACTGGTATATATTTTTTACCGTATTTGGGTCACTGATCAATTCATTCCACTCTTTAGGGCTTATGTAAGTTCCAACTCTCTCCGTGGGAGAAACACTAGGCATTCCAAGAGAGACAATCTGCAAATACGTGAACACAAGATTTGAGATAATAACGCATAGTAGCGCATAGTAATAATAAGCAACAATCTCATTAGAAACAATTCACTGCATATGCATCCAGAAGTTTACCTCTTTCTTTAGCTTGACCCGAACATGATCCCATCGAAAGGGTGCATCTTCTCCAGCGCCAACAGGAGATTTGCTAGTATGTCCATGGTGTATTTCTTCATCTTCAGGAGTCACAGGTGACTCGATCTGCCTTAGGCCCTTAAGACGATCATCAGATTGAATAAATTCAAGAACGCGTTCCACTGATTCACAAAGACCACATATGCTCCCATTAATTCCTTCTGGTGCAAGAATGATACCACCTGAAACACGCTGAACAATATCAGACGGGTAAGGCATAAATACAGTAAATCTAGGACAAAACTAAAATCAATTGAAAGCAACGGAAAAAGGCACCTGGAAAAACCACCAATGATCATATAAAGCAACTTAATAACAATGAGAACAAGATATTTATTGGACTATCCCAAAAATTTTGCTTGAATTTATTGGCCCTTATCTGAACTTTTTTTTTCTACAAACTTTTTTGATAGGTGAAAAAAAAAAATGCAAGAGTTGTTCTAGGGGATCATAGCTTGGAATAAATCAAGGTTGCTCCAACGTCCAACACTATAACACAGTGTTGGATGCTATATAGACCACAAAGTGTACGCATAACACAAATGAGTTGAACGAACTCAGACAAAGACAAACGGAAGGCAGCAATCATGAATTATGAATTACATTAATTACTCTTATTAAGGATCATCAATAATTTCACAACCACTTAACCGATGAGAACTTGACTCCCTGTACTTGAGCATTTTATCTGATTCCAAAGCTTCGCCTCAAAGCTATTTCCAAAACCTAAGTTTAGCATTAGTTGAAAACTAGTTACTGATTATCACACTCACTGGTCTCGAAAGGATTGGAATCTACTGCGTCATGTCATGACTCATGATGACTAGAGAAGTTAAGTGAAGAGGAGACAGTGTCCTTGCAAGTTGCAGGAAGAAACTAAGGTGGATGGGGAAGATAATTGAAGGATTCTCAAATCAAAGAGCCATTCAAAATCCACTTCAAAGAAAAAGGGTCAGAGGAATTCAATTTCAAGAATCAAGCTCTCACTCTCTTTTGCGGTAAATTCACTCTTATACCAGGTGTCTTAAGCCAACGAAATAAATCTATAGACTATGCAGGGAAGGTATAAGTACACAAACAAACAATCTTTAGTGCCAAGGTCTATTTGCTAGAGACTTAGAAAACAACCTTAAAAGCCTGGGTCCTTTTGGATTACTATCAAGTTACATCGGGTTAGCGACTAGTGTACAATTCAAGTAAATTCACTATCTGTTCATGTCAAAATCAGTTCGTGCCACTATGGGAAAGGGTTATCACCGAGTCTAGTTAATTTTCAGTCAAAATCTATCACGGTTCTGCGGTTTCTGGTTACACTATGGTTTGTTGATGTTTCCACCACATACATTCAAACCATATTTTCAAAAGTATACAAACAAATCATAAATATCCATTGTTCTCCAGATGTCAGCACCAGCACGTGATTATGCTAGGTGAGAAGGCCAGATCTAAGATGTATACACTTGCACAACATCCTCTAGTCCAACCTAATATGAGCAGAAAATTTCTGCATTATTTCATTCCAAACCAACCTTTTGCCTATGCTACATCCTGCTAGTTCTAAAAGTTTTCCCACTTAAGGGTTGAAAAGAACAATCTCGCTACAGCTGTACATCTTCTTAGTCCAATTACATCTGATGTCTGCGTATCCCAATCTAAAGCCCTTAAAAGCCAAACTATTGTAGTACCTTTTTCCCTTATGTGCACCACTAACACATCAATCACTAATCATATCACAAAACAACAGTCATATACTCCGACATCTGACCCCTCCTTTTACCGCCAGCTCCTTAATTTTCTTCCCTACCACACTCCAGAATATTCTCTGATTAAAGCATACCCAAACTCATCGTTGAATAAACCCAATAATTTGCTCTACCTTTCCATACTAATTGCTTCAGATTCAGCAAATCGCATACCTCTCAACTCACTCACACCACCACTACCTCTGGAGTCACTCACACCACCACTACCTCTCTCCTTCGTTACCTATGTCAAAGACTTTACCAGCAATTGCAACAACAACAAAACAAAATTTAGCTTTCAAAGAAAACACAACCATGTATCCCACAGGCTAACAGTGAGTAATAAAACTAATTCACTATCAGTACACCCAATCATCAATCCAATACACTAATACAAACATTGTAAAGTATACATTTACACCATATCTACAAAAAATAACCTAAAATGCTGAATATCCTAGAAATCATAACAAAAAGGGAACTATAATGAAACTCTTAAGCTTCGTTTGTTTTGGAGGAAAATGCTTTTCCGTTGTTTGGTTGGACAAGGGATTTAAAAAGGAAAACTAAGACAGAAAAGGGTTTTCCATCTCTTTATAAACATTTCCCTCCAAGATTCGAAGGAAAACCATTTTCCTCCGCTCTCTCATCCCCAACATCTCCATCACCCCCTTCTTAGCTTAATAGTTAATACTAATATTCATTTGCATTTTCCACCGGAATATATTTTCCATGAAAAACCATTTTCCATCTCTTTATAAAAATTTCCCTCTACAAAAACCATTTTCCTCCGCTCTCTCATTCCCAAAATCTTCTTAGTTTAATAGTTTTCCATCAAACCAAACAAAGAAAAAACTAATATTCATTTGCGTTTTCCACCGGAATATATTTTCCATGAAAAATGTTTTCCATCGAATCAAACGTACCCTTAATTTGATAATTAAAGGAATAAATTAAAAAAAGATAGAATTAGAATTACCAGATCCTGGCAAAGCTGCTTAATAGGGTTGCGAAAATCGGCGTAATCGGGAAAATAGGCGAACTTGTAGAAAGAGACGACGACGAGGTGGGAGGTGGGGTCCACCACTGAATTGAGCGAATCGGAGGCGGAGGAGAGAGAGAGAGTGAGATTGGAGATGAAAGGAGAAGGTTTTTGAGAGGTTGTGGTTGAAGTTTTCATGGCGGAGAAATGCAAAGAAGAAGGAGAAATTAGGGATTTTGAATAAATTGGGGAAGAAGAAGATGAAGGAAAGGGCGTTAATAGTGCTGCTGCTGCTGCAACAGCAGTTCGAGTAGTGTAATATCTTAGCAAAGCCGGGGATTGCATTGATGCTATTGCTGTCTTTTCTCTCTCCTCTCGGGCCTGCGCGACGTATACTGAGATTGTGTATCTTCGTCCGAACTTATCTAAACTGAATTTATTGTTTTTAGAGAAATTTGTCAGATACAACCTTTTAAAAACCATTTTTTGCGAAAACAACCTTTTAAAAATTTTCGTAATTTCGGACCTTAAACAATTTTTTTTTTTTGTTGAAACCAACCGCCCTTCTTTCCGGATTCGGCGTTCGTCGTTTTTTTCCTATTTTCTTCCCTTTCCCTCCAATTCCTCCACCATTAACATCGGTATTAAGCTCACTCTTAAAAACCTTCATCCATGACTTCTTTCAGTATTTTCTCTCTCCTCTTCACCTTCTCCATCTTAACCACCTATGCCATTACTTACACCATCTCCACCACCTCACTAACTCTTCTCTCACCATCATCATCTTCCAATTTTCACCTCCTCCTCCGCCTCCACTCTCTTTGCCTCTTTCTCCTCCTCCCCTTCTACGTCATCGGCTCCCCCCACACCACTACATCCACATCAACTCCAACCGGCCCATCACCGCTCCTCTCTCTTTCCTCCCTGTATCTCTTTCAATTATGTTTCGCACACCACACCACTAACTCACTTTCTCTCTCTTTCAAACCCACTGCTGCAACACCTAACATGACATCACGCTACCCTCTCTCGTTCCCTCCACCACCACTACTCTCTCTCTCTCTCTCCTCCTCCTCTCGTGCCACCCTCTATCTTTAATTTTCGCATTATCCGATGCTTGAGAAACCCCAAAAAAGTCCAAACCCTTCCTAGCGAACTCCAAAATTAGATGCAAAGAAGCGCCCGAAGGAAGCCATTGAAGAGCTTGGAGGTTGACTTTCTTCGGTTGAATGGTGGCGCAGGCGAGGAGAGATAGAGAGGAAATGTGTTTGGGTTAGGGGAGGAGGGATATTAGGAAGGAGTGAACTGGGGTAGGAGAGAGAAAGATTTTAGGGGGAAATTGGAGGGAAAGGGAAGAAAATAAGAAAAAAAACGACAGTCAACGCCGGAATCCGGAGCAAGGTTGGTTTCAACAAAAAAAAAATTGTTTAAGGTCTGAAATTGCAAGAAAATTTTTAAAAGGTTGTTTCTCGCAAAAATTGGTTTTTAAAAGGTTGTTTCTGACAAATTGTTTATGTCACTCGCAAAAAGAGGGAAATGAGCGATCTCTAACCTTTGGGATCGAATGTGATGTCAATATTACTAAGCTATCATGTGTTGTTCGTGCCTATTGTTTATGTGATGATGTTTAATATGAGAAAAATAAGCAATATTGTTTAATAACGGGAGACATCAGACATGTATTTGGTACTTGGTTAATTGTCATACCTAATTGTATCTATAGGTAGCAAATCTGAACCTATTCGTAGGAGTAGTAAATTTGTCCTATATAATTGCATTGAAAATTGCAATGAATTAGTTGTAAATATAAGTTGTGTGAATTAGATTTCTAGTTTCAATAGAATCAGTAGCTTTCCCTCTTCTCACAAGAATGTAGTAGTTTTAAAATAGTGTCTCATTGTTTTAAGAGGGTGTATATCAGTATATGTAAACATTGGGAATATGTTTTCTTAGAAATGTTTTCTTCTTATAAGCTACCTATAAGCATAAGTGGCAATTAGGTTGTTTAAATTGGGTGATGCTACAATACTATATTTTGTTTTTCACATACACACCCGAAAAACACAATTTCTATTCATTAAGTATGGTGCCACACTTCAAATTCATAAATAAAAGTTATAATACAACAATAAAAGAAGGGAAATTCCATTTGGTACCACTGTATTTTGGGCTTTTCCATTTGGTACCCAATTTTTTTTGGATTCTATATGGTACCACTGTAGTTTGGACTTATTTTCTACCATAACATTCCGTTAAATAAAACATTAGTTTTGGGTTAAATAGGGTTAACAGTTTGCCTCGTCTACGTCCCTTGTGCATCGAGAATAGTTCAGCTAAGGTTTGAGAGTCATTTTGGCTCTTATGGGTCAAAATTGATGTTAAAATTGGAGAAAAACAACTAGAACCTCGTTTTACGTTTCAGGATATGCCTACTTATTTTTTTTTACCAAATTGGATCTTAAATTTGATCGTTAAGGATAAAAATGACTTTCAAAACCTTCATTACGCAAAATTAGACAAATCCCTAACCTTATATAACCCCCAAACTAATGTTTTGTATAACATACACTAGTGGAAAAAACGCTATATGTCACAACAAAACCGATGCGGTCCTTAAGAGAACCGCAGCGGTAAATCGTCGAAAATTTGGGTGGCAAAAGTGGCCTAACAAACCACTGCGGTTTTCATAAAACCGCAATGGTTAACAGTTAACCGCTGCGGTTCTCTATTAACCATTGCGGTTTTATGAACCGCAGCGGTTTATTTTTATTTTTTTTCGCGTCAAAGGGGCCTGACTCCCTCGCATCACTGTTAACTCCCTCCTTCGTCCTTCCTTTCAAAAAAACGACTCCCTCCAATTCACGCAAGGGTTCCACCACCACTGCCACCACTGGGTTCCACCACCACTGGGTTCCACCTTCCCCCGACCCCGACGACTACCAGCTGCTGCGTCCTCCTCTCCAATTCGGTGGGTTTCAACCACAAACCCCACCTGCGTCCTCCTCCGTGGCTGCACCTGCGTCCTCCTCTGTGGCTGCACCACCACCGCCGCAACTCCACCGTTCCTAAACACCTACATTCCTTCTCTACCTCTTCTTAGGTACCTACATTCCTTCTCTACCTCTACCTCCACCATTCCTTCTCATATTTGAAGCTTCAAGTTTATAATTAATTGTTCTTTTATGAATAATTGTTAATTAAATTAGGTTGTATAATAGTTAAAGGGTGTAAATTTGATTGATTTGAGTTAATTATTTTATTTAAAGTAGTTAGTTTGATTTTCAGGTTTAAAAAACTAGGGCTTTGTTGTGGTTGCTATTTTTGTGGTTGTTGTTGGTAGTAGCTATTGTTGTTGTTGTTGTTGTTGTTGTTGTTGTTGTTGTTGTTGTGGTAGTTGTAGTACTTAGTAACTAGTTAGGTTTGAACTTTAAACATTGTTGTTGATTATTGGTTTAGATATTTAGTTTAGTTTAGCTTAGTTTAGTTTAGTTTTGTTTAAATTGCTAATTTATACTAATGTTAACTTTTAAACTTTATTGTTGATTATTGAAGCTAGCTAGGGACGGAGTGTTGAGCTCGATTTCCCTATTCACAACCTTGATATTGGTATGTTATCACTCATATTTAACTTTCTTTCATAGTAAATTGGTTTATATATATATATATATATATATATATATATATATATATATATATATGTGCAAATGTGTATATATTTATCGTTGAATTGAGATTAGATGTAAAATGTTTTGTTGTTTTTAAAAACCTATGTTTGCATCATCATATCATATGCCTAGATACCCGTTCGAGACTTACTCATTAGGAGTAAGTCTTGAATAGTCCCCGGTTTGGGACTGTTCTTAGATGTTTAATCTCACTTAGGTCGTGAATGTATGTCTTTAGTTCGATTCTAGAGGAAAATCTTGGCTCGTCGTTTCCCTACTTTTGTTCTCTGGGTACATATGTAGATATAAATAACTATATATCTACATCGTGTACTTGGAGAACTGTAGGGAAATGCTGCCGGATTTTCCGTAGATTCGAACTGAAGGTAATACATTAACTAGTGAGATTAGACATCTAAGGATGGGTTAGGTTGGAGTGATAAGGACCCTTGGAAATCATGCCTAATTTCATTAAATATATATCGTGTATAAACTCTAATAATGTAGTGAAATTCGTCATTGACATTGGGTACTTGTTGCTTGTGTTTAATTAGAGCTAGGTTTGGTTGAAATGAATCGTGCATGGATGTATGGTAGTCGTGACACGTGTGAATTCGTGGATGGGGCCTTTGAATTTTGTGATGCTGCATTAAGTCATCAGGCTGCAAAGGGAACCGAGGGGTTTTATTGTCCTTGTGTTGATTGTGGTAATGTGAGCATCGTTAGTAGCATTGAGTCGCTTAGGGAACATATCTTTCGTCGCGGGTTTAGACAAGACTACTATGTATGGGTTTGGCACGGTGAGGAGGGTATGTATGACGGTCGAAATGCCATTGTTAACGATGTGCATGAAGAAGGTGAGTTTGATGTCATTGAGAATGACAACATTGAGGATGAATATGAGGATATTCAAGTAGAAGATGATGATGATGAAGGGGATCATATCGAGGAGATGATGGCGAGGGTAGATCATTCTGGCAAACGACCTCGTATTTTTTAGTGCATGGACGAGGCATCTCGGAAACCGTTGTATTGAAACCCATTTTGGGTAAGTGAATGTCATTTCGGGCCAATTTCGGCTTTTCAACCTCAATTAACTTAATTTCTCGCTTTTAGCAGCATGTTAGGTCATGTATAGTTCTTATTTAGTATATATATATGTATTACAATTAACTAAACTCGCTTCATATGTATTGAAACCCATTTTGGGTAAGTGAATGTCATTTCGGGCCAATTTCGGCTTTTCAACCTCAATTAACTTAATTTCTCGCTTTTAGCCGCATGTTAGGTCATGTATAGTTCAAATTACTATATATATATGTATTACAATCAACTAAACTCGCTTCACATGTATTGAAACCCATTTTGGGTAAGTGAATGTCATTTCGGGCCTATTAGAGTCACTTAAAGTCGGGTCACATAATTTGAAAACCGAATTGGGTAGATGAATGTCGTTTAGGGTGTAATTATGGATTGTTTTGGGGGGAGGGACCGTGCAAGGGTCTTTGTCTGGCAAGGGTGGGACAGTGAAGGGGGGCAAGAATGGGGGGCGTGCGGGGGGGTGAAGGGGGGCATGTGCGGGGGCAAAGTGAAGGGGGGAGTGCGGTTCGGGGGAAGTGTGCGGGGAGGGCTGTGCGGGGGGAGGACAGTCAATGGGGGAGTCAAGGGGGCCAGGCAGGGGGGGTGAAGGAGGTAGTGAAGGGGGGGCAATGCGGGGGGCAATGCAAGGGGGTAGTGCGGGGGGAGTGTGCGGTTCGGGGGAGTGTGCGGTTCGGGGGGGAGTGTGCAGGGGGCGTGCGGGGAGGGGGGCGATCAATGGGGAGTGAAGGGGGCGGGCGGGGAGGGGGCGAGTGAAGGGGGTAGTGAAGGGGGGGGCGGGGGGGAGTGTGCGGCTCGTGGGGGGAGTGTGCGGGGCGTGGTAGGGGAGGCGTGCGGGGGGAGGGACGGTACCAATGGGGGGGAGTGAAGGAGGGGTCAGGCTTGGGGGCGGTGAAGGGGGGAGTGTGCAAGGGGGTGAAGGGGTGGAGGGAGTGCGGGGGGGGTGAGGGTCAGTGCGGGGGAGTGAAAGGGGGGTGTGCGGGGGCGCCGTGCGGGGGTGGGGGCGGGGTTGTGCGGGGGGGCAGTGAAGGGGTGGGGGAGTGCAGGGGGCGATCAAGGGGGGTCAAGGGGTGGGCGATCAAGGGGTGGGGCTGTGCATGGGGGCCATAGGGGGCAGTCAAGGGGTGGAGCTGTGCAGGGGGTTTCTAATCATATGTTTGTTTAATCTTACGCGTTTCTAATATCGTTTTTCAAAATTTCAGGAGTTTCAAACATGGTCCGAGATGATGTGATTGTGGAGGAAGAAACCGATGATGATTATGATAAGTCATTGGATGATGATGATGAGTATGATGCGGAGAAGGAGAACGATAAAGGTGACCCGGAAGACATAGCGCATGATGAGGAGAAGCGCTTGCGTGAAAGGGAACTTCACTTGGCTGAAATAAATGAGGAGCTAGCCGATAAGGCTCCCCCATTGACAACAATGGTAGGGAAGATTATCCTTGTATTTCATCCGTCATTGTGCCACACAAATGCGGGGAAAGAGGTTCTTAGTACCAAAACTCCAAGTAAAGTTGCAACAAAGAAGCGGAAAGGAAGGGGTGCGACCAAGGGATTGAATTATAACACCCCTATGACCCTCGAGTATGATGATATGGGTCAACCTTGTGGTCAATGGCGTAAAAAGTATGGGCAGCATTTAGGGTTATGTGTGCGCAAACTGAGCATTTTGGTCGGGTGGAAAGATGTGCCCGATGCAATGAAGAAATCATTATGGGAAGACACTTGTGTAAGTTTATTTTTTAACTGAATTCTTTTATTTCCGGCATTTAGGTGCATGTTAGGTCATATATAGTCCCAATAGGTACATATATAACTATAAGAGTCAATTAAACTCCACTTATATGCTTTGAAACACATTTTGGGTAAATGAAGGCCATTTCGGGCCGATTTTGGCCTTTACACTCCAATTCACTTAGTTTTTTGTATTTAGCCGCATGTTAGGTCATATATAGTCCCAATAGGTACATATAAAACTATAAGAGTCAATTAAACTCCACTTATATGCTTTGAAACACATTTTGGGTAAATGAAGGTCATTTCGGGCCGATTTTGGCCTTTACACTCCAATTCACTTAGTTTTTTGCATTTAGCCGCATGTTAGGTCATATATAGTCCCAATAGGTACATATATAACTATAAGAGTCAATTAAACTCCACTTATATGCTTTGGAAAACATTTTGGGTAAATGAAGGCCATTTCGGGCCGATTTTGGACTTTACACTCCAATTCACTTAGTTTTTTGCATTTAGCCGCATGTTAGGTCATATATAGTCCCAATAGGTACATATATAACTATAAGAGTTAATTAAACTCCACTTATATGCTTTGAAACACATTTTGGGTAAATGAAGGCCATTTCGGGCCGATTTTGGCCTTTACACTCCAATTCACTTAGTTTTTTGCATTTAGCCACATGTTAGGTCATATATAGTCCCAATAGGTACATATATAACTATAAGAGTCAATTAAACTCCACTTATATGCTTTGAAACACATTTTGGGTAAATGAAGGCCATTTCGGGCCGATTTTGGCCTTTACACTCCAATTCACTTAGTTTTTTGCATTTAGGTGCATGTTAGGTCATATATAGTCCCAATAGGTACATATATAACTATAAGAGTCAATTAAACTCCACTTACATGCTTTGAAACACATTTTGGGTAACTTTTTGTTTGTTTCTTTTTTTTTTATAGAATACGTTCCATATTACTCATAATGAGGAAAAAAAGGCGGCGTTTCTATCCGCGGTGGCCAAAAGATTTAGAGCTTTCAAAAGAAAACTAGTGAATGGGTGGATCACGAAACGGAGAAAGAGGACTATAAAGAGGAGGAAAATTCAAAAATCAAAGCAAAATGAGGGTGAGACGGACAAGGAGGCCGAAAAAGAAACAGAAAAGGAAGGGGGAGAGGAAGATACATTTCAACCGGATTCTTTGCCTCATCAGATTTGGGGACATAAAAAACCAGAAGATTGGGAGGCATTTGTTGCCCAAAATACTACGCCGGAGATGGTGGTAAGTATTGCACTTTAAACTATATATATTCGACTTTGCATGTTCACTTTCAATACAATTACATGTGTTTTCTAATTGCCCATGTGAATTTATAGGCTAAGCGTGAGAAACATTCACTCAGTGCAAGACAGAGGAAGCACTACCATCATATGGGTTCCCATACTTATGCGAGCGCGAGAAAGTTGTGGATTGACGAGAAATTTTACCCTTCTACCGATACAACCACAACGCCGTCTTCTAGCTCTAAGGCCGAGCCGTCTATCAAAGTTGCTCGTGCCGCTGATTGGTGGTGCTCCTTGCATAGGCGTGATATCAACAATCAAATGACCATTTCAGATCCGGGAACCTTGAAGATAGCCAATGCCGTTGTAAGTACATGCACTACCAATCCCCCACCCCCCGCACACTCCCCCACCCCCCGCACACTACCCCCCCCACACCGCCCACACCCCTAACAATCCCTCCACCCCCCGCAAACTCCCCCACGCCCGAACACTCCCCCCCACACTGCCCACACCCCAAACAATCCCCCCACCCACGCACTTGCCCCCGCACACTCCCACTCCACCGCACACTCCCTCCATACGCCCCCACCCCCGCACACCGCCCCCCACCCTCGCACACTCCCACCCCACTACACACTGAACACCGCCCCCACCCCCGCACACTGCCCCCACTCCCCCGCACACATCCCTCACTACCCCGCACAACCCCCACCCCCGCACACATCCCCCACTCCCCTACGGACATCTCCCACTCCCCACTGCCCCCCCCCTTTGCCCCGCCCCCGCACGCCGCACCCGCCCCACCCCCTACTCCCCCCACCCCCCGTACACTCCCCCCACCCCCTGCTCCGCCCCGTGCAGTCTTGCCCCACCCCCTGCCGCCGCTTAGGATGTTGAATTTTTTTTTTAACTTACCGTTGTTAATTTCTCTATAGATGGGGCTCAAGCAAAAAGAGGTTAGCGACGAGTTCACTCCCCAAGGCAACAAAGATGCCCTTTATGAGACTTTGGGAAAGGACCACAGTGGACGTTTGAGGGGTTTAGGTGGTATTCGTCTAGGTGTGACAAAATCGTATTCTAAAGATTACTCCGTGGGTACAAAATCACGCTCTCAACCACATGATATGGAAGCTATGACACAAGCTATTCGGGAGAAGCTTACGGAGGAAATTACGGAGAAAGTCACGGAGAAAGTGACGGAGAAAGTCACGAAGAAACTCACGGAGAGTTTCAACGCGGTCCTCTCATAGTTTGGTTTACCGGCGATACATCAACCTAAACTGGATCGTCTTTTGGAGGACAAAGCTAGCCATCCTAACACACAAAAATCCCCACCATTTATACTTGAGTTAGAGGTAACTATTATCCTTATAATTTTTAAAACTAAGTAACATCTTATATTCTGTAATTACATGTTCGTAACCTTAATTTCATTTACTTTTTGAAGGAAGAAACGCCTTGCCAACTTTTACTAGATGTAAAAGATGAGGGTTTGATTGTGGTGGCTGTAGGAAATGCACAACCACGAAGTGAACGAGCAACAGTCCATCATGAGCCTGTGGACAATGAGCACTTGGCGGTTAGTGTAGTCACCATTACTCCTGGTTACGAAGACTTTGCTCTTCCGCTGCCTAAACCGTCAATTGATATCAATGTCTTGACCGACGCTCGTGGTGGTTATGTGTTGTGGCCATCGGCATGGGTGAGGTTTTCAGACGAGGTAAATTGAAGCAACTTAAATCCATATTCATAATGATTTGTTTCATACCTACCTACTAACTAAGTTGAATGTTTTTACCGTTGAATTATTAGGTTTTGGAGAGAATAAACAAGCCCAAGGAAAGCAAGGCGGACTCACCTCCTCTAGAGAAGGCGAAGAAGGGTTCAGAGAAGAAGGGTTCAAGCGGGCCAAAGAAGGCCATTTTGGGTAAAGGAATGCAAGATTCAAGTCACCAAGAAAAACCAACTACATATACTTGGATCGAGAAACCAAAGATCGAGTGTCTCACTAAGGCATGCATATGGCTACCTGCAAATGCGCGTGATATGCCGGATGATGCACCTCTCGAGGTGAATTTGGGTACCACACAATTCAACTACTTTGAGGATACATCGACATGGGTGTCTAAGGGTGATTTAAAAGAGTTCCTTTGCGGAGAGATGTTGAATGTTTCCTTGATTCAAGTCTTCATGAGGTAAAACATTTGTACTTTTGAAGTAAATAAAAATGCTTTGCAATATACAATAATATATTTATGTTACGAAGTTGGTTGTGCTTTAAAGATTACTCCAAGATGATCGTTGTGGACGCACGAGCATACAAGAGCAATTTGGGTGGTTATGTCCAAATTTCACCCGAGCCGACAATTGTTTGCAAAACACAAATGAGGTGAAGGAGTATATTTGGCTATGTATCAAAACATCTCTACGTGCACAACATAAGTTCATACTTGCCCCTTGTTTTGAAGAGTATAGTTCTTAACCTTGTATCTATTTTTACCACTTTAATTATCATTATATATACAATAGAAGTACTCACATGATTGCTTCCAAACTTTTTTGGCATTTTAGTCTCCATTGGTCGCTCGTTGTGATTTGTCCTTCAAACAACACAGTATATCATTTTGATTCTATAGCTCAAGATCCACCACGACACTTATTCCTCAAATCATGCATAAATAGGTATATTTGTTATTTAAAATGCTAATAAGCATTACACTTTTTACTAATTTCATTCTTTGGCCACTTCTCACATGAAATTAACCTAACTACAGTTCTTTGAAGAAATTTAAGAGCACGGGAAAAATACCTGAATGGAAAGCAATGAAGGTAATACATATTAGTTAAGCTACGTACTTCTTTCTTTTAGCAAAAAACAACCATGTATGTTAATTACATGATTTTTTATGTAATTCTATGATTAGTGTGCTCAGCAACCAGGGGGAACCGAGTGTGGCTACTATGTGTTGAGGTTCATGTTCGATATAGCCTCAAGTTGCAAGGAAGTCGGGGATATTGAGAAGGTATATATATATATATATATATATATATATATATATATATATATATATATAAAACTAATATACGTAGCTTAATTTAAAGTCGATTTTGGCCTCTTAAGCTCAATTTCTTTAGTTTCCCGCATTTAACAACATGTTAGGTCATCTACACTTCTAACAAGTACATACATAACTATTAGAATCAATTAAACTCCACTCATATGCGTTGAAACCCATTTTGGATAAATGTATGTCATTTAGGGCCGATTTTAGCCTTTAAAGCTCAATTCACTTAGTTTTGTTTTCTTTCCGCCTTTAGCCGCATGTTAAGTCATATATAGTTCCAATAGGTACTTATATAACTATAAGAGTCAATTAAAGTTCACTCATATGCTTTGAAACCCATTTGGGGTAAATGTATGTCATTTAGGGCCGATTTTAGCCTTTAAAGCTCAATTCACTTAGTTTTGTTTTCTTTCCGCCTTTAGCCGCATGTTAAGTCATATATAGTTCCAATAGGTACATATATAACTATAAGAGTCAATTAAAGTTCACTCATATGCTCTGAAACCCATTTGGGGTAAATGTATGTCATTTAGGGCCGATTTTAGCCTTTAAAGCTCAATTCACTTAGTTTTGTTATATTTCCGCCTTTAGCCGCATGTTAAGTCATATATAGGTCCAATAGGTACATATATAACTATAAGAGTCAATTAAAGTTCACTCATATGCTTTGAAACCCATTTTGGGTAAATGAAGGCCGTTTCGGGCCAATTTTGGCCTTCGAAGCTCATTTCACTTAGTTTCCCGCATTTAGCCACATGTTAGGTCATATATAGTTCCAATAGGTACATATATAACAATAAGAGTCAATTAAAGTTCACTCATATGCTTTGAAACCCATTTTGGGTAAATGAAGGTCGTTTCGGGCCGATTTTGGCCTTCGAAGCTCATTTCACTTAGTTTCCCGCATTTAGCCGCATGTTAGGTCATAAATAGTTCTAATAGGTACATATATAACTATAAGAGTCAATTAAAATCCACTTATATGCTTTGAAACACATTTTGGGTAAATGAAGGCCTTTTCGGGCTGATTTTGGCCTTCAAAGCTCATTTAACTTAGTTTCCCGTTTTTAGCCACATATTAGTTCATATATAGTTCTAATAGGTACATATATAACTATAAGAGTCAATTAAAGTTCGCTCATATGCTTTGAAACCCATTTTGGGTAAATGATTGTCATTTTTAACCGATTTTGGCTTTTGAAGCTCGATTTCTTTAATCTCTTTAGAATTATCTAAGGTCTTACTCAAACTAAAACTGATATTATGTGTGTTTCCTTATGTTTAAGGTATTCAACCAAAGGGAGAGTTCTTTCACCACAACCGAGATAAACGAGGTTCGGGATTTGCTAGCACACTACCTTACCGATGTTTGCATGTGAAGATGATGCCGCGACTTTGAGTTTATTTGTTCTTATTGTTCTACTTGCTAGTTATTTAGGTACAATAATATAATTGATGTTTATTTTGGATTTTAGTACTTAGTACAACTTCATTTGTAGTACATTCTCCAAATTTTATATTTATATATATATTAATTTGACTTGTATACAACGCGCTTGTGGGATTTGTGTCAACTATAGCAGGTTAGATATAAAAAAATATTATATATATATATATATATATATATATATATATATATAACATTAACTGATGCGGTTTACTAAGAGAACCGCATTAGTTAATGTTCCAATGCATACAAAGAGGTTGGCGGCAAAGAACAAACCGCTGCGGTTTCAAGGAAAAACCGCAGCGGTTTTGCCTATTAACCGCTGCGGTTTTGCCTTGGAACCGCAACGGTTTGTCCTTTGCCGCTGCGGTTCACAACCGCATCAGTTTTTTAATGACAACTGCTGCTGGTCCATCCGTTGTGGGCCAAAACCGCAGCGGCAACTCCGGTTTTGACGGCAGCGGTTGGACTTTATTCCACTAGTGATAATGTTACGGTAGAGAATAAGTACAAATTACAGTGGTACCATAGAATCCAAAAAAAAATTGGGCACCAAATGGAAAAGCTCAAAGTACAGTGGTACCAAGTGGAATTTCCCATAAAAAAAGAAATACAGTAGGGTAGGATCAAAGTAGAAGATATTGAAATATATGTTCCAATAAAAGTTATAATTCAAAATAAAAGAATAACCTTAATTTCTTTTCATAAAGTATAGTACAACACTTAAAATTCATAAATAAATACAGTAAATTTTCCTCTAGATTAGAAAATAAACTATACAAAAGTTGTTACTGCTAGCACAATTTTCCTAGTTCTAATCATTAATACTTCACGTTATTTCCCTGTTCTTTTATAATTAAATCTTTTTAACTTTTGCAATATTCATAAACCAACTTTGATCATATTTTTAGATTAGTTTCAATATATAAATACTCCATCTTAAGATATCAACTTTTTCTAATTAACTAATTGAATATCAAGTCAAAACTATATGGCGTCAAGTGTCAAAGTCAAAACATTACAATTATAATATCGGATGAATTATAAATTAAAGTTGGTTACTATCCTTGTTGTCCCATTTTATCATTAGCTGGAGGGAAAATGATTTCCATGCTGTTGGTGCTACTGCTCCCAGAATTGAACATCTCACTCCAATCAACAAGTGGGTGATTATTAGTTAACAGATCAACCACTTGATCTGATCTTCCTTGATGAGATCTAACGGTGGAGGATGGACCAGCATCAACAATATGCATACCTAGGACACTACTAGTACTGCTGCTCACACTATATAATTGTTGTTGTAGGGGATTACTAAATATGGTGCATGCATCTTCAGAAGAAGCTCTTGAGAGCCAATCATAACCAACGGTTGTGATTGGCTGATGAGGTAGAAAGATGTCATGATGAACGGCTGGCGACGGTGGTGGTGGGACCGACGGCGCGGTGTTGGACATGTGGCAAGTGTGTTCTCCACGGTAGAGGATATCAAAGGTGTATGGGTCGTCGTCTAGTCGTTGCACTTGCTTCTTGGCTGGACAGTTGCATAGTTTTTGATGAGTGCATCTATAGTAACTCCTACATGTTACGTAAAGGTAAAAAAATGTTAATAAACATAAATAACGGGGCAAAGTCCTGCAAAGACGGCTTGATGGTCAAACTATAAGTTACTAGTCTTATAGTCTTACTATAAGTTAAACAAAAAGTAATTAAAGAGTTGAATAAAAATAGGTAGAAAGTTATAGATTTGAAAATTAAGTTGTAATCCCTCTATCGAAAATTTTTCACATTTACGAAGTACTAATTTAGTGGTAAGGTGTAAAACCCTGTCTAGACCTCAACCAGTATAGTGGCTCGATCTAGTTGAAGTACTAATTTAGGGTATTTGAAAATTTGACACAATTTATAATAAAAGATATAGATTATGGATAATTTTTTAATCGTACCCCCTACTTAAATGATGAAGTGGATGGCCAAATGATAAAAATAATGAAACAATTATTATGAACATGTTTTAGTAAAATTATGATATATCCTTAATACTCAAAGTTTAGAATGATGTAACAATTATTAGTTTATGATAAGAGAAATAATTATTCTGATAATATAGTCTAACAACGGTTTCCTAAAGATATGACCATTCGTACGAGTCAATTTAACTCTTGATATGGTTTGGTAATAACAAAGTAGCATTCAAAAAAAGATTGTGCAATGGTGTCTTAATCTACTAGAAAATCTTGAGATTTGATTTATATATGTACCTATCAATTTTATGTTATCAAAAAGAAGGTTAGAGTTAGTTAGCAAGACTACGTCAAAGAAGCAGATTGAATAGTCAGATGATCTAGAAAGAAATAATCGTAATGAGTCAAACGTGATGATTGCTTAATTAGTCAAGAAGTTCAACGATGAATTAGTAAAAGTATGAAAAGGGTAATATTATAGTTGACCAAAGTGATGTACATGTATTACTAGTTAGGGTGTGGTAATTAAGCCTGCTTACCTAGGATACTTAGCATTAAGAATCTCCTTTTGGCCATATTTTCTCCAAGTGAATCCATCTTCCGGTGGCATCTCTGTATTCCCAATCTTGGGAGCTGCCATCCTCATCCTTCGATTACCCCCTTGATCATCATTTCTACCATTTTTCAAAATGAAAAATGTAGGTAGTTAGCAAAAAAGGGCAAATAAAACCCCCTCACTCGACAAAGAAAAAACAATAATGATAGAGAATATATATTACTAATAAGATTTGTAAAGATAATATTTTATAAAAGTATATCCTAAATTTAGGAAGAGATTATTCTGTATATATTCTTTATCAAATTATTGTTATGCTTCGTCTAGCACCGAGTTTTAAGAGACCCATGAATCATGATGATTATATCAAGAGGTAGGTAGAGGAGTCCATATGACGGGAAAGAGGTAGAAAAAGAGTACAAGCTAATATGTTGCATCTAAATTAATACAGCTTATAATAGGAAAGTTTTGGAGCCAAAAAATCGAAGTAAATATAATAGTAAGTCTTGGTTGAAGCAAATATCCACACAAACACCCCAAATCTAAGGCTGATGAGAGTCGAACTCCCGACCATGAGGTGGGGAGGTGGGCGCTCCAACTGTTGGGCTCTCACATGATTCTCTATCACTAAACTTTCATGAAGTCACTCAATATATGTTTGAAACAAATTAAACCTGCAAGTCATATTCCATGGTGGATCGGATCAATTGATCAACATTTTCTTAAAATAAGTCCAAATTCAATTAAAACCTACGATCAATATAATATAGCATAAAAATATGTTTCTATATACATTATTGAGGCTAGCTAGCTAGATAATAGAATTTAACGTACTGGAATGTTTACAAAAGAAGCTAAGAATTATTAGCTCGTGGTGGAAAAAATGGGATATCTAACTAATCAAAACATTTTGGATGGAACGGATTCACAATAATAATTTATTGTGTACCTAAACTAATTTTATCACACAAAAACTGACTATATTAGAAAAAAAACCGATTATATCATATGAAAACTGACTATATCAAATGAAAACTCACTAGATCATATGGTTTCCAGTGCACAATAAGTTATTATGAACCCGATCATTCAATTTTTTTTTGCTAATTACTACCTCCGTTTCTCAATAAGTGACACTTCCCTTATTTGAAATAGTCACAATAAGTGCAACCAAGCTCTAAATGGTAAAAAAAATTAACTCTTATTATAAATATGCCACCAAAAAAAGTGGCCACAACTTTTTTTTTATCACTATTTTATTGTGGTCCCAACTTTCTCTCTACATTCCCTTGTAGCTCCTCACTTTTTCATGTTTCACTTATCGAGAAACGGGGAAGCAATATGTAAATCGAGTTGCTTGTTTTCTTTTTGGTAATTAAAGGGTAATTTGGACTGCTTTAATCAGGAACCGTATTGCTGAATCATTGTTCAAGATATGTTAAACATATCTATGACAATGACAGTTAACTAATCTCATAAAATCCCTAAATATAGCTTTTGGTTGAAAGACCACACTAAATACTTGAATAGACATACTATGGGTAATAAATCCTTAATCGTGAGACGGTGAGAGCCATTTTTGCTCATGACAACCATCAAAATATGTTACAATAACACTATACTATATATATACTATCTATGACATTTTTGCTCTTGAAGTATAACGCATGTAATGATTATATGGTACAGACACCATAACCGAATGTGATAATGTGGTCCTTGGGGTTAATTGTATTATTTTTAGTGGTTCCCATCAAGTATGAAGAAACACCGATCTTAAAAATATTTTTATATCAGTTTTATTGGAAAAGATGCTTGCCACTAAGCGTTTAGGGTTCACATTATCTTATTCTTAGGTTAAACAGTGCCAAATATGCCCTCAAATCTACTCTTGAGGATACATGTATTAGCCATTTCTTTGTATTGAGATATCATTTCAACAAATGTGTACATAAAAAAAAAAAAAAAAAGGTTGAAACAACAATCCTAGTTCCATGATTCTCCTAGATTGAGATCAGACTATATAGAACCCCATTAGATCTATCCTTTCCACCCTCACTCCTAATCTAGAGCTCCATGACTGTGTTTTATTTGTTCCCCTTCATCAACAGGACTTCTTTTTAAATTTGAAAGGAAACTAAAAGCTAGATTGAAGTCTTTTCTTCGAATAATTTTGGAAAATCGATATACTTCCAAAGAAACTATTTCTCATGCTTTCTTTTCAAGATAATTTCTCATTTGGAAGACCGACTTTCGTGCCAAAAAGTTATATGTAATAATGCATGTCAATCTTCAAAATCCAAATATGTGGTTTTTTTTACTACAATTATTAATTTGCAAATAATCATTGCCATCTTTAGACGTAAAAGTCTTATATGTATGGATCCACTAAATTAGTGTGGATTCTTTATTTGACTATGTGATTTAAGGAAAAAAAAAAAAAATAAATAAAAAAAAAAAAAAAAAAAAAAATAAAAAAAAAAAAAATATTTGTTAAATAAAAAAAAATTATATATTCCAACGAAAATTTCATCAGTGATAAACTAATGTAAGAAAGAGTGACTATATTAAAAAAAACGGTCACTATGATAGAAAGTAACTGTATAGTGTAACTTAAGATTTTTAAAAGGTTACTATATGGAAAAAAAAGGGTCACTATGTTAAATAAGTGGCTTTGGTCCACAATAATATTAATGTGGATCAGGTCCACGCAAGACTAACTCTCTTTAGACATGGTAACACAACTTTTCTCACAAAATAAAACACAAACATTCAATAGTATTACATCATACCAAACGGGATGTAATGATAATGAAGTGAGGAAATGACAAAAAAAAATCATAATAGAAACCCGTTGGAGAAAGATCTACATTTTTCTACTCATGGTACTCAACATGATATCCTCACCTTATTAGAATCAATTGGTCTAAGGATGAAACTATTGACCTAATTTTAGAATCCATGGACCTAAAATTAAGGAGCACATAACACCTCTAGATGAAGTACCCCCAAAGTAATAGATTTCTTGGCAAGAAGTGCAAGAACGAAGATTAACCTCTTAATGAGAGTCTTTATGTATCAAAAATAATAATAATGAGAGTCTTTATATTCATTATTTATACCCTCCAAGGATTTGTTTGGACCTCGTCAAATGAGGAAGCTAGTAATTTACGTACCTAAGACACGCTTTCATCATGATTTATATATATATGCTGATAATTCCCTAATTCACCAAACAATGATGATAATAAACAATGATCATATTATATTTGAGGCTTATAAGATTTGTTGCTACCACCAAATGCTTATGTTATTAAAAAAAATACCTTTTCTAATTTTTTTTTTGGGCCCTCATTGGGAACCCCTTGGTAAGAAGAAGGACCCTACTGGACCAACACCTATCGTAGGGCCCAACCCAATTCACATGGCCAACGTGAGAGTAGGGAATTAAGGGGAATCCCTACTCCCAAGCCAAGTAGGTAGTGGGAAGGTGAGTTCCCTCCACTCCATGCGCAAGCTTGGTTAATACCTTTTCTAAATATGGGTTGTTTCTTCACATGTACACACATATATACACCTTATACTTCCATTTAAAATGAGGGTCTACCCTAAAACTCATTGCATATTCTTTAAAGCAAAAGTACGTACTAATCAGAAACAACATTCATCACCAAAATTTACTATTAATTAACTATGATATATAACCACATGATATGATCATTTTTAAACACCATGTATTTTTTTTTATCACATGTAACATTTATAATTTTATATAAAGTTCATTTATCTTCTTACCTTGATGACCTCTTAGAGGTCGTCCTCTGCTGCCCTAAGCTTGAGCTTTGCTTTTCTTGGCCTCCACTCTCCGCCTTCATAGATACATCTGCAGCCTCTCCAGCAACCTCCTTCCCTTTCCCTCGTGGCGGATGTTGCGGGTACCCGAAGGTCGTCGTGGCCGCCATTTCTAGCGGTTGAGTAGGAGGAGGATGATGAATATTAAATGCTAGAGGGTGGTGCAAAAGTTGATACTTTGCCCTGCTAAAGATCTCTATGATTTCATCACATCTTTCAGCTAAATTCTTAGGACCACCTGGTGATGATGCTCCCCATAAGTTTAAAAGATCAAATTCCATTTTTTTGGCTAAGTCACAACCATGAAGAAGTAAACTAATTATGGGATTATTAAACCCCTCCATATATATGCTTAAGTAGAATATCTGAATATGTACTATACTTCTAAATTTGGCTAATTAGTACAATTAATATGCACTAAATAAGTATGTTAGGGTATTAATTGTTTTTCCCTTTTTATGGGTTGGTTGGTCCAAGGTCAGTGTAAATACTAAGACACTTAAGAATAAGAAATATTTTGGAAATAAAGATTTTCAAGAAGATTTTCTTGTGATTGGAGGGCCTATGAGTTGAGAGAGAGAGAAAAAAGGGAAGGAAGTGTTTGGCTATAAAAAGAGGAGGGAAAAAGCCATAGAATGTTCAAAGTATTTAGGCTTTAATTTATTTTACACGGTAATTTAAGTGTAGAAAGGGAGAGGAGTATGTGAAGGGTGTGACTAAGTCATGCATGCAAATCTTATATTATAAGTTATTTTCTCCCTCTTTAATTTGAAAGTCTACGAGAAGACGTTGTCCTCGTTGATTTCAAAGAAGAAATTTCCTTGGTTTTCTTCTAATTTGTTTTTCGTTCTTTTTGAAGAAGACTTCTGATTAGAGGAATGGAAAATTCTGTCAAGTAATAATAACGCACTTTGTGGTTCTAGTACTTAAGATTCTTAATATAAGACTTTTACTGGAATAGTCGTCTTCATGTGCTTTTGTTAGATGTTTATTTTCATATACCTTTATATCATTTACGTAATAAAGATGTCACTTATAAAGATAAGTATTATAGAACATAATAAACATAGATATGAGGTCCTCGTGGGAGCCCAATGGTTGGTGCTCCCACCTCCCAACCCCGGTGTTTGATTTCATAATCACCCAATATGTTAGTTTGTATAAATGCTCAGCTAGTTATAAAATTATGCCTCTCATAAAATGCGTCCTTGAGTTGAGCCTTTGCTGGCACCAATTATCTTTCCTGAACAAAAAAAAAAAAAAAAAAATAAACATAGATATGACACTTACTATTATAATACCAATATGTTTGAAAAATGATACAGCAAGTTATAAAATTATGCTTCTCATAAAATGACATCCTAAAATTGAAAACCTTATACTGGCACGTATAATATTGTCACTCATTAAAATGACATATAAGATCATAAAAAAGGTACTAATTTTAAAAAATGAAACTTATTAAAAAGGACACATTTATACTTGAAAACGGACACACAATCACTTATAAAAATGATATGGCTAGCCTTTAAAATGACACTATTATACTAGAAATGTGACACCGACTGTCATAACTCATAAATCTCATAAAAATGACTCTTATATTAGAAATGTGACACCGATAATATGACTCATCATATTGTTAAGAAAATAAAATTTATAATAATAACACCATACCCTTACCTAAAAAATGACCGAGAATGTCATAAACACGACACTCGTAAAGATGACACTCTTAAAATTGATTTTTTAAAAATTGACAATGACAATGAGAAAAAAAAACAATTGCAAAAATGAAACAAAATATTTATAAATATGAAAAAGCAAAAACTTGAAAAAATAATATCTATGAATAATAAAGGGTTCTATAAAAATAACACCTATTTTAATTTGAAGGATTACTAAAGAGAATTAAACGGCACCTTAATTACTCAAATGGCCCATATATATATATATATATATATATATATATATATATATATATATATATATATATATTTTTATTTCTTATCAATTTAGGATATTGTGATGAGAGTTTCAGTCCAATTGTCAAACCTCAAACAATTCTCACAGTTCTCAACTTGGCAATGGCTCGTATATGGTCAACTCATCAGTTCGATGTCAAAAATGTCTTCATGGGGACTTAAAAGAAACTGTTTACATGCACCAATCATCACTTGGTTTTGTGGATCGTCGCACTCCTCATTATGTGTGCTACTTGCGCAAGGCCCTTTACGGCCTCAAGTAGGCCCCTCGTGCATGGTATCAACAATTCGCTAATTTTTTATTATAGATAGGGTTTATCATCACCAAAAGTGATTTTATCTCTGTTCACTTTCTGCATGGAAGCGACACAACTTATTTATTGCTATATGTGGATGACATTATTCTCGCAATCTCCTCTAATGTTTTGCGTGAATGCATTATTACCTAGTTGAAAACTGAATTCCCTATGACTGACTTGAGTCCTTTTGGTTGTTTTTTTTATATTGTTGTCACTCGTACTCATTCTTATATTATGCACATAAAATTTTAGAGCGTGCAAGCATTGCTAGTTGTAAGCCTGCTGCTAAACATGTGGACACTAAGTCTAAACTTAGTGTGGATGCTGGACCTCCTGTTCCAGATCCTACTAAGTTTCGCAGCTTAGCATGTGCTCTTTAGTACCTCGCCTTCACTCGCCCTGATGTAGCTTATTATGCAGTCCAGCATGTATGTATTTCCATGCACGACCCACGGGCCTCTCACTATGATGCATTGAAACGCATCCTACGTTATGTCAGGGTACCATTGATCATGGGTTACATCTATATCCTACTTCTTCTCTGCGATTTATTACTTAACTGATGCTGATTGGGGTAGGTGTTTTGACACTCATTGTTCTACCTCGGGATATTGTTAAGTTTTGCGAGATAACCTTATTTCGTGGTCTTCCAAGCGCTAGGCTACTCTTTCTAGATCCAGTGCAGAGGCATGAACAATGGGAAAACTAGGTCGTTACTAACTCCCCTAATGTCAAATAAAAAACCTAACTATCCACCTAAATTAGTCAAGTGTAAGTAAGGGTCGAACCACAAGGATCGGGTGTCTCACTAAGATAGAATCGCTAAGAGTAAGCTAAATCGAAGAAATGGTCAAGTTTTGGTTGAATTAAATGATTAAAACTATTGGAATCAAATTAGGAAAAGCACTAGGAATGGGAAATCACCACAATCATAGTTCACATCCAACAACCAAGTAGAGAAAAAGGGGGTTGACAAGCATTGGGGATATGCAAAGGGAATAAACAAACCTAAACACCTCTAAAATCGTTGTTAGGGAGTTTAGAGTCCTAATTATGGCAACAAAACCTATATTTCGAGGCGTTATCACCGAACTAGGCCAAGTTAAGACTTGAAATCAAACCCAAGTTAATACCAACCAACAAGTGATGTGTAACAACTAATCAATCAATCATGAAGGTCAACCACATAAAAGTAAACCATTAAATGGGCAACAAAGGATCAAAAGATGATGGAGCTCACATCAACTAAGTCACCAATCGACATCAAAGATTGAAATTGCACAAATCCCAAATATAACTAACCCAATAAACTCTACTCATGAAAATAGGATGCAAACAATGATTGGGCTACTCCCAATCCTAGTTAATGAACTACTCACTACCCATTATACTACCAAACATCCTAAACATGGAAATCTAGCTATTAAATCACCGATCTAAAAATAGCAAAAACCAAAAATCAATACTTTAGAGTAAAAATAAAACCAAATCTAGTGAGCAAACAAGAAGAATCTAAGTAAAGATGAAAACTTTAATCTAGATTAACTACTAAGCATTAAGATTAAACAATGAAAACATGAAACTAACAAAGTAGGAATGCATAAAAAAAAACAATGAGAAAGAAAGAAAGGATTGAGAGGATTACTAAGAAAACAAGAAACTTCAAAGAAATTGTCACTTTTTCATTGATTTTCAATCTCAAAATTACACCTCTTGAGCCAAGTTTTCTCTCTCCTACACTAGTAAGCAAGATTAGGGTTCTAAAAATCTGGGATGCTTTCCAAAATAGGGTCGAGGAGTATTTATACTCCCTCTAATTACACAAGTCGTAAAAGAAAAGAAATCCGGAAAAGGCCCAGCGAACAGAGGCCCGGGCGGGCTAAAACGAGCCCGGGCGGGCTCCCTGGGTGGCCCGGGCGGTGCAGGGTAGATGGGCCCGTGCGCGTACCCGGGCGTGCACTAAATTTCCAGGCAGGAGGCAGAAAGTTTGGCCGCTGATGGGCCCGGGCGGGCGGTCACATAGCCCGGGCAGGCGACTTGGCCCGGACGAGCGGTCACATAGCCCGGGCGGGCTCATTTGCTCGGGAAAGCTTTCTGGAGCTCGAACGGGCTTTCTGGAGCTCGGGCGGGTTTCTTTGCTCGGGTGGTCCTTGAGCTTCCCGGGCAAGCTTCTTCCTCCTTGCTTCCCCTTTTTGCTCCCCTCTAAGCTTGTAGAAACTTGAGTTCCTACACATCAAAGATCAAATAGAAGAGTAGGGGAGAGGGATGCAAATACATGTACACACGTGCTAAGAGAGAGTTAGATAAAAAAGAGGCCAAATTAAGAGAAAAAAAAACTAAAATAGGAAATAAGTCAAGTAAAATAGCCTTAATACTACCCTAGGAGTGAGATAAATCTCACTCATCAACTTCCCCCAAACTTGAGTGTTTGCTTGTCCTCAAGCAAAGTGCAAAAAGAAATAGGAGGAAAGGAAATGACCCAACGAAGATAGCAAGGCAAAATCAACCAAGACAAATCACACTTAAGGTAAAACAAAGAAACTATATACACTAACTCATTTTCGTAGGAATCACGATCACTTTTAGCATAAGTGACAAGCCATTTAAACCCCAAAGTTGCCAATGAGGACGAGTAATGCTCTCGTAAGGGTTTTAAAGAGTTTGACCCATAACTCTAGATCTTAGAATTCAAGGCAAATCAAAAATAAGAAAACCAAAATAAAAATAAAAAGGATGCTCTTAAGTGAGATTTTGAAGAGGAGCAAACACAAATGGATGCAAGAATTTCTAGACCCTAAAAGTAAGCATGCTCAAAGATGTTCATAGGTTGATTAACGCATACCATACACTAAGCATAGAGAACTAGATAGAGCACATTTCCTCAAATTCTACAACCATACATACCGCGTTCTCTCAACTAGTTTCAAATTCGCCATTCAAGGTAGCTTCTCTAAACTCCGAAGAATGGATCCGATAAATGTAACAAGAAATAGAAGAGGAGAAGGTTACTCGACATCTCGACATGGCACATTCGCTCAATAGGCTTGATTCCAATCTTCCGCCACCGACAATGACTCAACCCTCTAAGGTCAAAAGGACTTTTTAAGGTGGTAACGTAGGCTAGGGGTAAAGGGTGCGAATAAATTTGGATAGTGGTGCTCAATCCTAAAATAGTGAAGTCTTAGTAGGAGCGAAAGAGCTAGATAACCATAAATCACAAATCATACTCAACCATTTAGAGATAAGGTTCCCCCCAAACTTATTCAAAAACATGACCATAATGAACTATTTTTGGATTTTCTTTCTTTCTTTTTTTTTCATCTTTTTCATCATTTTTTTTTTCATTTTCCCCGCCTTCTTTGACTTTGGGTGGCTTTTTCTATGAAGTTGCAATTTCATTTATTCGAATGTATACACAAAATTTCCACTATACCATAAGAATCTTATCATTTTTCCCCCCCTTTTTCAAATATTAATCAAGACAATCGCTCTAACTTCACTATTCACTACAAGGGTGAAAAATAAAATAAGGAGGCAATTGACTTGTATTGAGGTAACCAAAGAAAAGGATAAGGCTCGAAGGGTTAAGAGGTAGGGCAATTGCAAATAAAAACAAAACCAAGAAAAAGAAACGAAAATAAAGGGCCTAAAACTATATAAAAAAAATAGTCACCGAAGAGAACGCCTTTATCTTTCCCTAGAGTGGCTCGGTCGCGATCTTGGATAGATTGGAGTCAAGTTCTCGATAAGAGTATGCAATGTCGAGGATCCATGCCGCTCAAAATAGATGTTGGGGCTTTTTGAAAGTCCTCACATGGGATTATCAAGCAAATACTACTCTTTTAGGTTTCAAATTCACTAGAGAGAGCAACACCATCATACCACAATCCATGAATTAAGGTCTTGTGCTCTCAAAAAGTTCTAACCACTACCTTAGAATATATTATCCTAAAATCAACCATAAACATCTCAAAGCATGTGGACTTTTAACATCTAGAAATAAAAGCATTCAAAAGAATGGAGTTTCAATGATATTGTTCTCAACTCAAGAGCAAAAGAAATAAATAAAAGAAAAAGTTTGCCTTGATTCATACGTATTTTTTGTTGTTTTCTTTTTTTCTTTTTCATTTTTTTTCAATTTTTTTTTTGTACTCACATCATCAAACTCAAACATCACTCATCAAATATCAACACTAAACATCAAGCAATTCTAACCCTCATGAAGTACACTCCAAAAATTAAACCTACCCTCTAAACACTTAGTCATTCACTACCCTTTTCTAAACATCCCCACCCTTTTAATACAAGTGAAATCAACCCCCCAAACTTATCAAATACACCGTCCTCGATGTGCCAAGCATAAACATATGGGGGAGGGCGGGGGAAAGATGATGAGGATCCTAATCCTCATCCACCGGGTAATCGTCCGGTAGTTGGGACGCGGGAGGACCATGGGGGGACCAACCCCTGTCAAATGTAGGATCGTGAAAAGGGTAGGAAGGATCTCCCCTTGGATCGGTCCCACCCGACACCGTGTAGTGATATGGTGGTGGTCGAGGGGGCCAAAAGGGGTAGGTCGGTTGACCATTGTTCCACCCCGGAACCGGCCCATATTGGGGCGGCATGTTGGGGTAGTTGACAAATGGCTCAACTAGACCTTGCTCCACATGATAATGAAATATTTTATTTTGTTGGAGCATGATAGTGTCAATGGCTTGTCTCATCCTTTGGTATTGGTCATTGAGGTGACCAAACTCTTGGGATTGGGACAATGCGAGGTTGGCTAGGTGAGCCTCTATTGAAGACATGTCAAAAGAGGACTCACCTTGGCCGGAGGAGGAGCCGGCACGGGAAGAAGAGGGGCCGGCTCGGGAGGAAGGGTGTCGTGGAGGTGGACTATCATCACCACCTCCTTGGGGTACCTGCGGCCCTTGATCCCTAATGGTTCTAGCAATGTAATAGGGATTGGGCGTGTCTCTCGAAAGAGAAGTGATAGATGGGTTAGGAAGGCGGCACCCTGAGGTTTTCTCCGACCCTACTAAAAGGACGTAGGGACGGGTTTCATTGCCACCTTCGCGGATAAAATTCATCACCCTGCATCCTTGGGATGTCTAGGAAGACATCCGTTGAAACAGGGGAGAGGGTGGCAAGCTCTTGACCAAGACCCAAATGACGGGCAATAAGTGTAATCATGCCCCCCATAACAATGCCGGATCCGTGTGGGGTGTCGTCCCGGTGTTGTATCATCCGAACTACAAATTGCTTGGCAAAGTTAATAGGGGGTGGATCTTGGTGCTCTTGGGTGCACAACCAAAAGGCCGGCATTTCATGTTCACTTGCCGCGCCTACTTCGGAACGGCCATAGACCGCGTATACCATCATGCGGTGCACGTAGCGCATCGTAAGATGGATAATGGAGGATGATTTCTCATGACTCCGGTCGAAGTAGTCTCGGGAACATGTAATGCGGGCCCAAAACCTCTCCAAGTTAAAATCGCCGAGAGTGTTTAAATCCGTTCCCGTAGGGGAATTAGGATCCCACCCAAAACAAGTATTTAAATCTTCAAATGACATATCGTAATCCGCATTGAAGAGACGGAAACGAATTAGGGTCTCGCCCGTCTCATCATCCGTGTCACGTGATAATGTACTTAAAAATTCACTTACAAGTGAGGGGTAAGTGGGAGCGGATTTGTCTAAGAACGAAGTCCACCCAATTCGTGCGCACAACAAACGCACATCTTCATCAATGCCAAATGCAGTGTGATATTGAATCTCCTCCATGGTTGGGAGGAGTCTTGTTGATGAGAGTTTGTGGTCGCATCTTGAGCTAAATTAGATTTACGGCTTTTAGACGGCCTTGACATTGTTATGAAAATCGAAAATCGTAAATTTTCGTTTAACTACAATGTCAAGGTTGTTTAATCACGTAAAGCTAATTCCCAAATTGCAATCACAAATTAACTCAACAAGTACAATGTCAAACTTACAAAGCTAAACAAAAACACAAACACCAATCCACAATTTCAACAAATCTCTAATAGAAATTCCAACTAATCCACAAGCAAACCACACAAAACCAACGATTATTTCACAACTAAAAAGAGACTATAAAGAAAAAGAAAGGAAGAAAAAAACTAAACTAATCAAGGACTAAACTACAACTAATACCACAATCAAACCACAAACAATACCACAATCAAATCACAAACAATTATCTAATGTAGCATAATAATTCCAACTAATCAACTATCCTACACCACAATCAAAGGGAGCAACAATAATGGGGAAAAGCTAGATTATAACTAGGATATTGAGAGAAAGAAATGAAAATAAGCAAGAGTTACAGGAATTTGTTACCCAACAATGGAGAAATTCCTTGAAGTCTTGCAAAATCTTGTTCTTTTAGCCCAAAATGTGATGCTCTTCTACCCTTGAAGCTTCCTTAAGTGTTAATGGAGGAGAGAGAAAGTTTAGGTTTAAGGGTTTGTGAAAGAGGGGGATTTTGTGAGTCAAAGAGTGAAATTTGTTGGGGTTTTTGTAGAAAAGATGGAAAATGTGGTGATTTTGTGGTTTAAATGAGTGGATTTGATGGAAAAATGAGGATTTGAGAGTTTGAAATATGAGGGTTTGAGGGTTTTTGAGTGAGAGAGTGAGGGAGATGAGTTGAAAATGTAAAGAAATGAAGGGGGAAGGGGGAAAAGAGGGGGGGCGTGTTTTTTTTTCGGCTAGGAAGGGTAGCCCGGGTGGGCGACTTGAATCCCGGGCGGGCGGTGCTCTAAAACCCGGGCGAGCAGAATTTTGAGCCTGGACGGTGCAGGGTGGGTGGGCCCGGGCTTGTACCCCGTGCGGGCGGCATTTTTTTCCCACATTGGCAGAATGTCCCGAGCTCGACCCCCCGGGCGAGCAAGCCAATTGCCCGGACGGGCTGATTTGCCCGGGCGAGCCACTTTGAGCTCGGGCGGGCTCTGGGCTCCTTAGCCATTCCTTTTTTTTTTTCTTCTTCTTTGCTTCCTCTTTTCCCTTCCCTTCCTTAGCCCGGTTTTTTTTTTTTCTCATAGTAAAAAGAGTTCCTATAACAATAAAACAAGAGTTAATGAGTAAAATTAGAAATTACTAAAATAGTAAAAATAAAATAAAGTGAAAAAGGAAGTAATGAAGAAAAGAGAGTAGGGAATTTGGGTTGCCTCCCAAAAAGCGCTTGTTTTTAAGGTCTTTAGCTTGACCATGATGGAATGTGTGCTTCATGTTGTAGGAGGGGGAGTGAAGTCCCCAAGGATGGTAGTAGAGATTGCTCTAACAAAGACATCACCATAGTATTTCTTCAATCGGTGTCCATTGACCTTGAATGGGCTTTGGCTTGGACAAGAGATGGTGACCGAGCCATAAGGAAAGACTTCCTTAACTTCATAAGGGCCACTCCATCTTGATTTGAGTTTTCCGGGGAAGAGCTTCAATCGTGAGTTGTAGAGGAGGACTTGGTCACCAACATGGAACTCCTTCTTAACAATGTGCTTGTCATGCCAATCTTTGCTCCTAGCTTTGTATATGCTTGCACAATCATAGGCATCCATGCGGAGTTCTTCAAGCTCATTAAGATCAAGGAGTCTCTTGTCACCCGCACTCTTCAAATCAAAGTTAAGGGCCTTGATTGCCCAATGAGTCTTGTGCTCACGTTCCACCGGAAGGTGGCAAGACTTCCCATACACCAACTTGTATGGAGTGGTGCCAATAGGAGTCTTGAAGGCGGTTCGATAGGCCCATAGTGCATCATCAAGCTTGAGTGACCAATCCTTTCTATTTCTATCCACGGTCTTCTCTAGGATCAACTTGATCTCTCTATTTGACACTTCGGCTTGCCCACTTGTTTGAGGGTGGTAAGAAAGACCAACCCTATGGTGAACACCATATTTAGCTAAGAGAGCTTGGAATGACTTCTTAGCAAAATGGGAACCCCCATCACTTATAATGGCTTTGGGCACGCCAAACCGTGGAAAAATAGTCTTTTTGAACAACTTAGTCACGACCTTTGAATCATTGGTGGGGCTTGCAAGACATTTAATCCATTTGGAGACATAATCCACCGCAAGAAGAATGTAGAGGTTGCCACAAGAGGAGGGAAAGGGTCCCATAAAGTCAATTGCCCACACATCAAATACCTCAAGCTCTTGGATTGAATTTTGGGGCATTTCATCCCTCTTGGAAATGTTCCCGGTTCTTTGACAACGATCACATGTTTTCACAAAAGCCCATGAATCCTTGAAGAGAGTGGGTCAAATTAAGCCACTTTGAAGAACTTTGGCGGTGGTCTTATTTGATCCCATGTGTCCTCCACAAGGGGAAGAATGACACATCTCAAGAACTCCTTTCATCTCTTCATTAGGAACACACCTCCTATATAAGCCATCGGAACACCTCTTGTAAAGCAAGGGCTCATCCCATATATAGTACCTTGAATCATGCTTGAGTTTGCGCCTTTGTTGTGGTGTAAATTCGGGGGGAATTGCACCACAAGCTAGGAAATTCACAATATCGGCGAACCAAGGGAGGTCCTTGCTCTCAATAGCATACAAGGCATCATCACGGAGATCTTCATTAATGGGAGCATCATCCATACCAAGCTCCATAGGCTCCAATCTAAAGAGATGATCCGCAACAACATTCTCACATCCTTTCTTGTCTCTCACCTCTATGTCAAATTCTTGAAGAAGCAAGACCCATCGAATCAACCTTGGTTTAGCATCTTTCTTAGACATCAAGTACTTGAGTGCCGAATGATCGGTGTACACAATAGTACTCTTGGACCCAACAAGGTATGATCTAAACTTCTCAAAGGCGTACACCACCGCCAACAACTCCTTCTCGGTAGTAGTGTAGTTGCGTTGTGCATCATTGAGGGTCTTGCTAGCATAGTATATGACATGAGTCTTCCCTTCTTTCTTTTGACCAAGGACCGCTCCAATAGCATTATCACTTGCATCACACATGAGTTCAAAGGGAAGTGTCCACTCCGGTGGTTGGACAATTGGAGCGGAGGTGAGAGCTTCTTTAATCCTACAAAAAGCATTTAGGCACACATCATCAAATACAAACTCACTCTCCTTTTGGAGAAGAGCGGTGAGAGGTTTGGTGATTTTAAAGAAATCTTTAATAAACCACCGGTAGAAACCGGCATGGCCTAGAAAAGATCTCACCCCCTTAACCGTAGTTGGAGGTGGAAGTCTCTCAATCACCTCAACCTTGGCCTTATCCACTTCAATTCCTTGGGATGACACTTTATGCCCAGGAACAATGCCTTCTTGAACCATAAAGTGACATTTTTTCCAATTAAGGACAAGGTTGGATCTCTCACATCTCTCCAAACATTGAGTGAGGTTAGATAAGCAAATGTCAAATGAAGAACCACATACGGAAAAATCATCCATAAAAACTTCGGTTTTTTCACCTGATACCCCCGAGTTTTCAAAAAATTCATGTGGTACCCTCCATGTTTTCAAAATTCACCAGGTACCCCTAAGTTTAAAACTAATTCACGGGGTACCCCTAAGTTTCAAACTAATACACTCAAATGCCCTTAATGACTAACGACGTTAACCGCCGTTAGTCATTAACCCTAATTTTCTATTTTCAACCCTAATTAACCCCCTAATGCTAACCTTAATCCTAACCCTTAGCCTAACCCTAATCCTAAACCCTAAACCTAACCCTAACCACCCCTCCCCCACACTCCCACCACCCCCGCAGCCTCCCCCACCCCAGCCCCCACCCCCCCCCCCAGCCCCCACCCCCTCCCCAGCCCCCTCCCCCCCCCACGTCGACACCCCCCTCCCCCTCCTCCCCCACCCCCCACGCCCCTTTCCCTCCCCCCCCACCAGTCGACACCCTCTCCCTCCCCTACCCCGTCGACACCCCCGTCCCACCCCCTCCCCACCATATTTCTCGGCACATCCCACCCTAAGTCCCGAAGATCTGGGCATCCCACACGAGCCACCATCTCAGGCAGCAACGAAGATCTAGGCAACGAAGATCTGGGGTGGGGGTTGGCAAAGAACGGCTAGGGCAACGAAGCTATGGGCGGCGGAAACTAGAATGGGTGGGGGCAACGACGAAACTAGAATGGTAGGGGAGCGAAAATCGACGGAGCGACGGTGGCGAGGGGGAGGGGGGCTGCGGCTGTCGAGCGGCGGTGGAGGAGTAGGGGGGGAGGGGAGAGAGCTGCGACGGTCGAGCGGCGGTGGAGGGGGAGGGGGGGGAGGGAGGGGTGGGGAGGCTACGGGAGGTGGTGGGAGGGTGGGGGGGGGGGTGGGGCCGGGGGTGGAGGAGGCTACGGGGGTGGTGTGAGGGTGGGGGGAGGGGTGGTTAGGGGTTAGGGTTTAGGTTTAGGGTTTAGGGTTAGGGTTTAGGGTTAGGATTAGACGTTAATTAGGGTTAATGACTAACGGCGGTTAACGCCGTTAGTCATTAAGGGTATTTAAGGGTACCCCGTGTATTAGTTTGAAACTTAGGGGTACCTGGTGAATTTTGAAAACATGGAGGGTACCAGGTGAATTTTTTGAAAACTCGGGGGTATCAGGTGAAAAAACCGTAAAAACTTCCATGGTATCTTCAATCATGTCGGCAAAGATTGCCATCATACAACGTTGAAAAGTTATCGGTGCATTACATAGCCCAAATGGCATCCTACGATAAGCATAGGTACCATAAGGGCAAGTGAAAGTCGTTTTTTCTTGATCCTCCGGGTGAATAGGGATTTGGAAGAACCCGGAGTAACCATCAAGATAGCAAAAGTAGTTATGCATCGCCAATCTTTCCAACATTTGATCAATGAAAGGCAATGGAAAATGATCCTTTCGGGTGGAGACATTTAGTTTTCGATAATCAATGCACATTCTCCATCCCGTAACGGTCCTAGTGGGGATGAGTTCGCCAACATCATTGCGAATCACCGTCATCCCCCCCTTCTTAGGGACTACTTGCACCGGGGATACCCACTTACTATCCGAAATGGGATAGATGATCCCCGAAGCAAGTTGTTTAAGGACCTCCTTTTTTACAACTTCCATCATGGAAGGATTCAATTTCCTTTGCCTTTCTCTTGAAGGTTTAGCATCATCCTCCAAGAGAATACGATGCATACCAAGAGTTGGGCTAATCCCCTTCAAATCATCAATTGTATAGCCTAACACACTCTTATGCAATCGCAACACATCAAGCAATTTGGAGATTTGTTCTTGGCTCAATTTGGCGTTTACAATTACGGGATATGTAGAGGAAGGGCCAAGAAAAACATACTTAAGGTTCGAAGGCAGAGGTTTTAATTCTACCTCCGGAGCATTAGTATTACTTTTTGAAATTTTTGCCTCTTCCTCATCAATGGCCAAGAACACATCTTCAAATGGTTCAAGAGTTGGGGTGGAGTCAAGTAGCTCAACTATTGACTTCACCTCATCACTTCCACAATCATCATCAATCAATGCAAGAGCAAGAAAATCATTATCATAAGCATGCATGGGTTGGGGAACATCATAATCAATTGTTTCAACTCTAAAACAATCATCCGTAAATGGTGGACATTTCATGATTTGTGAGAGATTGAATTCAATCTTATCATCTCCTACTCTCAAGGTTAGCTTGCCATTTTTAACATCAATAATTGCCCCCGCCGTAGCTAAGAATGGTCTACCTAGGATGATTGGAACATTTGGATCTTCATCCATTTCAAGCACCACAAAGTCCACGGGAATATAGAACTTTCCCACCCTAAGGGGGACATCTTCTAACTTTCCTATGGGCATCTTAACCGATCTATCGGCTAATTGAAGTAAAATGTGAGTGGGCTTCAACTCTCCTAGGTTCAATCTTTTGCAAACGGAGTGTGACATCAAGCTAACACTAGCTCCTAAGTCACATAAAGCTCGGTCAATGGTCATGTCACCAATAGCACATGGTATATTGAAACTACCAGGGTCCTTCAACTTAGTGGGCAACTTGTTTTGAATTATAGCACTACAACTCTCGGTCAAGTTAATGGTGTCCACACTATCTAGGTCCCTCTTCTTGGATAGGATCTCTTTTAAGAACTTAGCATAAGTTGGCATTTGTTTTAGTGCTTCGGTGAATGGGATATTGACATGGAGCTTTTTCAAGACTTCAAGGAACTTAGCAAATTGGTCATCAAGCTTAGAAGAAGCAAACCTACTTGGGTAGGGAAACTTTGCCACGTAAGGAGGTGGGGTGCTTGTGACTAGCCCATCATATTTGGCTTTTGGTGGTGGGGTAGGAGGGTCATCATCTCTCTCATCCTCACCATCAATCAAGTCATTGGTCAATTGTTGGTCATTCTTGTTTGCCTTACCCTCATTTACACATACATCCCCCAATTGTCTACCACTCCTAGTGATTATAGCATGAGCTTGTTCATTAGGATTTACACCTTGACTAGGGAGTTGGGTAGTGGAATTACCTTTCATAGAACCCGCCATTTGAGCTAATTGAGTCTCAAGTATTTTATTGTGAACTTGCATTTGCTTTATGCTCTCTCTTAACTCACTAGTCTCTTTAGCTTGATTAGTCATGAATGTTTGCATCATACTCTCTAGACTAGTGGTGGTGGTGGGCGGTCCTAATTGAAGAGGTGCTTGTTGAGGGGAGTTATAGTTAGGCCTTTGGTTTTCTTGAAACCCCGGGGGAGGTCTAGCATTTGAATATTGGCCTTGATTAGGATACGAACCACGGTATTGACCTTGATTGTATCCATGTTGTCCTTGACCTTGGTTAACATTTTGACCCACATTTTAAAATCCATTTTGATTAGAGCTTTGACCTTGGTTCTTCCACCCAAAATTCGGGTTATGACGCCAACCCGGATTAAAGGTGTTAGAATATGCATTGACTTGTTCCATGGAGGAAGGAGAAGCGATGTTAGAGTCTATAAAGTTGCATTGGGAAGAATAGTGGTCATATGCTCCACAAGTATCACAAAACAATAAATGCATAGGCATGTTAGTATGACCGGAATGGGGAGTGTTCCCATAACTATTCACATGAGACATGTTAGGAGGGGGACATGAGTTGGGGTTTTGAGAATGACCAAGCATGGAGACATTAGATGAGGAGGGGGACATGGTAGATGATTTTAATTGATTAACTAAAGCATCTACTTTAGAAGTAAGTAAATCAATGCTATCAACTTCATACCTTCCACCTCTCTTGGAGGTTGAAGTGCGCTCCCCCTTGTTCCAATCTCGGTCATTTTGAACCACATGTTCAATTGCTCGAAGAGCTTCATCCGCCCCCTTCATCATTATGGGTCCACCCGCTCCCGCGTTTAGACTCATCTTGTTGTGAGAAGAAAGTCCATTGTAGAAATAATGGAGTTGCATCTCCTTCCCCATGTCATGATGTGGATACTCTCTCAAGAGGCTTTTGAATCTCTCCCATGCTTCATTTAGACTCTCACCTTCTTTATCATTGAATGTCACAATCTTAGCTCTCATTTCGGTCGTCTTTTACAAAGAATAAAATTGGCCCAAGAAAGCTTTGGTGACTTCTTCCCATGTGGTGAGTGAGTTAGGAGGTAAATCCATGAGCCAACGTGATCCTTCATCTCTTAAGGAGAACTTGAACATGCTTAGGCGGATGTAATCTTGTGTGATTCCATTGTGCTTCACCGTTGAGCAAAACTCAGTAAACCTCCTCAAGTGTTCTCGAGGGCATTCATGGCAACTCCCCCCAAATTAATTGTTTGAGATGAGTTGAATGAAAGCCGGTTTGAACTCAAAATCGTTTGCTTGTGCGGTGGGTGCAACAATAGCACTTGTTGGAGTATATGCCATAGGAGCACCATAGTCTCTCAAACTCCGGTTGTTTGCTTCCCCCATTTCTTGCTCAAATTCCTCAAATTCCTCGGAACTAGAGGAACTTGTAGAACTTCGAGGACTTTCAATGGTGGAGGTAGGATGCGGTTGCTCTTGCACTCTCTCGCCTCTCAACCCTCTTCTTATAGCTTTTATGGTTCTCTCAAGTTCCCTATCAAATGGAATAAGGGGCAAGGCACGATTGCTTCTTGGCATGCAAGACCACAAGGCTCAAGAGGGGTACTCAAACAACAAAGCAAGCAAAGGACACCAACACACAAAAAACAAAAGAACAAGAAAAGAAAAATAAAGACTTAGACTCACAAGCAAAACTACTACTCAATGAAAATACGCCGATCCCCGACAACGGCGCCAATTTGAACAATGGGAAAACTAGGTCGTTACTAACTCCCCTAATGTCAAATAAAAAACCTAACTATTCACCTAAACTAGTCAAGTGGTAAGTAAGGGTCGAACCACAAGGATCGGGTGTCTCACTAAGATAGAATCGCTAAGAGTAAGCTAAATCGAAGAAATGGTCAAGTTTTGGTTAAATTAAATGATTAAAACTATTGGAATCAAATTAGGAAAAGCACTAGGAATGGGAAATCACCACAATCATAGTTCACATCCAACAACCAAGTAGAGAAAAAGGGGGTTGACAAGCATTGGGGATATGCAAAGGGAATAAACAAACCTAAACACCTCTAAAATCGTTGTTAGGGAGTTTAGAGTCCTAATTATGGCAACAAAACCTATATTTCGAGGCGTTATCACCTAACTAGGTCAAGTTAAGAATTGAAATCAAACCCAAGTTAATACCAACCAACAAGTGATGTGTAACAACTAATCAATCAATCGTGAAGGTCAACCACATAAAAGTAAACCATTAAATGGGCAACAAATTAAAGGATCAAAAGATGATGGAGCTCACATCAACTAAGTCACCAATCGACATCAAAGATTGAAATTGCACAAATCCCAAACATAACCAACCCAATAAACTCTACTCATGAAAATAGGATGCAAACAATGATTAGGCTACTCCCAATCCTAATTAATGAACTACTCACTACCCATTATACTACCAAACATCCTAAACATGGAAATCTAGCTATTAAATCACCGATCTAAAAATAGCAAAAACCAAAAATCAATACTTTAGAGTAAAAACAAAACCAAATCTAGTGAGCAAACAAGAAGAATCTAAGTAAAGATGAAAATATTAATCTAGATTAACTACTAAGCATGAAGATTAAACAATGAAAACATGAAACTAACAAAGTAGGAATGCATAAAAAAAAATAATGAGAAAGAAAGAAAGGATTGAGAGGATTACTAAGAAAACAAGAAACTTCAAAGAAATTGTCACTTTTTCATTGATTTTCAATCTCCAAATTACACCTCTTGAGCCAAGTTTTCTCTCTCCTACACTAGTAAGCAAGATTAGGGTTCTAAAAATCTAGGATGCTTTCCAAAATAGGGTCGAGGAGTATTTATACTCCCTCTAATTACACAAGTCGTAAAAGAAAAGAAATTCAGAAAAAGGCCCAGCGAACAGAGGCCCGGGCGGGCTGGTAAGAGGAGCCCGGGTGGGCTCCCTGGGTGGCCCGGGCGGTGCAGGGTAGATGGGCCCGGTCTGGTACCCCGGGCGTGCACTAAATTTCCAGGCAGGAGGCAGAAAGTTTGGCCGCTGATGGGCCCGGGCGGGCGGTCACATAGCCCGGGCGGGCGACTTGGCCCGGACGAGCGGTCACACAGCCCGGGCGGGCTCATTTGCTCGAGCAGGCTTTCTGGAGCTCGGGCGGGTTTCTTTGCTCGGGTGGTCCTTGAGCTTCCCGGGCAAGCTTCTTCCTCCTTGCTTCCCCTTTTTGCTCCCCTCTAAGCTTGTAGAAACTTGAGTTCCTACACATCAAAGATCAAATAGAAGAGTAGGGGAGGGGGATGCAAATACATGTACACACGTGCTAAGAGAGAGTTAGATAGAAAAAGAGGCGAAATTAAGAGAAAAATAAACTAAAATAGGAAATAAGTCAAGTAAAATAGCCTTAATACTACCCTAGGAGTGAGATAAATCTCACTCATCAAGGCATAATATCGACGTGTCGCTAATGTCGTTACTGAGTTCTGTTGGCTTCATAACTTACTACTTGAGTTGTCGTACGACCCTCTTCGCCAGACTAGCCTTATCTATTGTGATAATGTTAGTGTTATTTATTTGTTTAGCAACCCTGTCCAACACCAAGGCACCAAATATGTGGAAATAGATATTGACTTTGTTCGGGAGAAGATTGCATTGGGTTAGATTCAGGTTACACATGTGCTAACTAGGTATCAGTTTGCTGACATCTTCACCAAAGGACTACCACGACAGTTCTTTTTGGATTTTAAGTCCAGTCTTAGTGTCCGACATCCTCCTGCTATGGGTGTGATTGAGAATATATTTAGGATAATATTTACTCACTGATTTAGGATATAATATTTGTATAGTTTTATTATTATCTCTCCAGGATTCCTAACATAGTTAGGACTGGCATCTTGTAGCATTAAATATTTGATCAATTACTCCAATTTGAGGTCATGGAGTTTGATACAATCTAACAATATGTACACTTTCTCATCCATCTCACTCTCATTTCTTCTCTCTCCCTGAACTCGGCACCATCAACATATTTTCTTCACCAAGCAAAATGTATGGACGATTGATACATGATGACTCAAGGCAATGCCTAGGCTACATACTAGCTAGTTGAGCAACTTAAACCGGTTTCCTATCTACTATGAGAATAAGAAATGAGCTTTCCAAATAAAAATAAGGAAAAATTGATAGGAACAGTCCCAACTATGGGCGTTCCGCCATTTTCGATCCCAACTAAGGATTATTTTTGAGCGGTCCCAACTATGCATCATTTTTTGAAATTGGTCCCGGGTGACTGACACTGTTTAACAGAGTTAATTTTTTTTATTTCTTAAATCGGTTTCTTCTTTCTTTTTCTCTCTCCTATCTCCTTCCTCCCATGCCATCCCTCCCCCGCCACCCCCTCCCCCGCCACCCCTCCCCCTCCCTTCCCCCACCCTCAAAACTACCACCCCACCTCTACCACCCCCTTCGTCTCTCTTCCCCCACACCGGACAAGAATGGCATTACTACATATTTGAAGCCAAGTCCTAACAAGAAAAGCCCATATTACATTAGTCAAAAACCAAACAAATCAACAAGAGCATTACTACATATTCGAACCGAAGTCTTAACAAGAAACTGTCCAATTGTCAAAAACAACTTCGAATACAATATCAAAATTACACAAGACGATAAAGCCCTCGCTTACGGATACATACAAAGAAACCCTCCCTGCATAGCATGTATTCTTCAATAACAAGCAAATTTCAAACTTAAAAATCCTGTCTTTCATTTCCATAGTAATAACAGCCAAATGCAACAGAATAAAAGCAAATATAAGATTTGAAATAAAAGTAAATTTCAAACTTAAAAATCCTGCCTTTAATTAAAAGCGTGTGATAATGGGGGGAAACTATTTGATGATGAAATCAGAATTTGTGTGTGATAATTCGCTAACTTTGTAAATGAAAGGTGGAATGAATGAATGAATGTAGAGAGAGAAAGAGGGAGTTTTTTGTTGGTTTTAGTTATGGGAGATAGAAGTGGTTGAAATAAGAAGAAGAAGCGGTTGATTGGATGGGTGGGGGAAACGGACTTGCAGCACTGAGAAGGCATGGCATTTGGCGTCCATTGTCTTATCACTCGGAAGACCACCTTCTCTGATTGAACTTGCCGGAAGGTGTTCGTTGTTCCGAACATCACCGGAGTTTGTCGAATTTCTTTGCGCAATCCCTAATACGCCGCTTCATTTGACCTTGAACAAGTTTATTGTGGTTTCATTGGCGGTTTTCAGTGTTTGTGGTGAGTTTATCGCAAGTTCCATGCCGAAGATTATCAATTTCTTGGCGGTTTTCTCTATGTCTATCAATTTCTATTTTGAACGTTTAATTAGTTGAGAAACTGATGAATTGCAGAAAATGAGCAGGAAATAGCGAGGGAGGACCAACAACTGAGAGAAAGAAACAGAGGAGGTGGTCACCGGAGGTGGAGGCTGCAGCGCCACACCTGGTGGCCTCTGGGTGGTTTGTCGGAATGACGCAGGTTTGGTTTAGGGTGGAGGTTCATCAACACAGGTGCTGGGTGGTGGGTGATGTGTTGGGTGATGGGTGATGGGTGGTGGGTGAAAAAGAAAAAGAAAAAAAATGCATTTTACCTGTTGTAGCAGGTCATTGACATGCTGGGACCAATTTCGGCAAAAATGATGTATAGTTGGGACCGCTTAGAAATAATCCTTAGTTGGGACTGAAAATGGCGGAACGTCCATAGTTGAGACTGTTCTTATCAATTTTTCCTAAAAATAAACGTGTTTATAGTTCATAAAGTTAATAATTGACACAAACATAAGTGAACATGTTGCTCATAAATATTTTTTGGATGTTAGTATATATGTTGAAGTCGTTTATAGAGCAAGTTAAGATATTTGTTCATACTAAATTCAATTATAGCTATTACAAACAAAGCTGAATTCGGGCTAGGACTGTAGCGCAAGAGCGTCAACATATGTATATACACACCCCTAAGACCATATTATAACTAAATCTGGTTTTTCTACCTAGTTTGACTTTTTCGTTTGCTCATGCAAAATTTTAATCATTGATATCCTTGAGTATCAGTAAAAACAATAGTTGATATTTTGGGGAATATCTACTGAGAGATTTTAACAAGATCCCACATGTATCTAGTAGCGGTGTTCATAAAAAAAACTGCACCGAAAAACCACATGTACCTAATATCCTTGGGTGAAGATATATGTGGAACCTGAACCTGACCCAAAAAATATTGCTATTAACCCACATATCTACAAATGATTGTCACAACAAAGTATGTGAATGATAGCGGTGTTCATAAAAAAAATCGTACCGAAAAACCGGTCTAAATGGGTGGTAAATGTACCGATAAAAACAAGTTTTAACGGTACGGTTACCGTAAAGATAAAAGTAATGGTTAAACGGCACGGTTACAGTTATGATTTTTGAGTAAATGGTTAACATAAAAAATCAAATAATTTTGTTCTCTCTTTAATTATTGTGAAATATTTTCCAACAATTACAGTAATTTTAATATTAATTGTTACTAAGTGACAACAATTAAAGGAAGTATGTGATTGTTTGGAAATATTAGTACTAATATAAACACTATAATTAGCGAATGGACTGATTCTTAGTGTTAGTTATGTTTTTCAATGGATCTATTATCCACTTTATAATACATTTTATATTTGAACATATATATATATATATATATATATATATATATATATATATATATATATATATATATATATATATATATATATATATATATATATATATAGGATCCGCTGAAAATAACTCTTAATCTGAAAACTGAAAATAGGGTAACTTTTACCACTTTTAGGGCAACTTTTATATGTTTTAAGGGTAACTATTACCAGTTTTAGGGTAACTAAATTATTTTAAGGATAAATTTATATATTCCAAAGGCAACTTTATATATTTTAAGGGTAACTTTTACCCGTTTTAGGGTAACTAAATTATATTAAGGAGAATTTTATATATCCTAAGGGCTATGTTAAGATGAACTTTTATTTTTTTTACGATAACTTTGAGTATTATAACAGTAACTTTGATTAATTAGAGTAACTCTAAGCCTTGATATTTTTCCGCACCTTCTTCTTCAACCTTCATCTTCTTCCTTTTTCTCTTTCTCTCTCAACTTTCATATATGTGTGAAAAATCTAATCAGTTCAAATTGCAGCTCCATAACTTAGCCAATCTCTTAAATAAAATCAATCATCATCATCAACAAAACTGAGCTAGAATTAGCACCAGAAAGTTCCTCTAATCAACAATCAACAATCAACATCGGTGCTATAATATGAAGTTTCCTTGAAATTATCAGACAATAACATATTTTTTCAAGTTTCATCACTCAAAAGAAAGTACAAATAACAGAAAAAGCAACCAATAAAGAGAGAGAAGCACCGGTCAGAATCAAGAGTAAGTTGACGGCGGCGAGCGGCACCAAGCTTAGACATGGCGTCGCGGCGAATAGGATGAAGAAAGGTGACGTCAACATCGTATTGGGAGCGAGATTCGAGGAATCTGGGGAGACGAAGGCGGAGGAGTTGTGCGGAAGATCGAAATCGCGATTTTCATTGTTGAATTGTTGTCTGATGAATTCATAGTCAGATATGAGAATGGGAATTGTTGAACTTGGGGTTGGGGTTGGGGTCGTGTTGTGAAGAGAGACAAAATGGGGCTCGTGAGGAGATATTGTGATGCCCAGATCTTGTGAATTTGATCCTAGCCGTGGGATCCAATTTCAATGGCTCAGATCTTCTGTTTTCAGTTTTCAGCTTTATGGTTGTTTTCACAAGATCTCATTCCTATATATATATATATATATATATATATATATATATATATATATATATATATATTAAGTAATATATAGTAGTATAACTTGAAAGGTTAATGGTTAACCGAAAAACTGTACTGAAAAAACGAATAACCGCTTAGGCGGTAACTAGTCTAAACGCTTACGATTACAGTTCACAAAAAAGAGCGAACCAAAACTTTCGGTTACCGAACCGAAATGTCGTTTCGAGCCAGTTAACCACCCATGAACGCCCCTAGTGAATAAAGCATGAAGTCAAAATGTATAGATAAAAAAAGAACGAGAAAAACAATAATAGTATTTACCTTATACAAAGTGATTTTAATAAGTTAAGAAAATATAAATTTTAGCTCTAAGAGCATGGCCACTCATGTATTTTTTATCGTGAAAATATGTCGTGAAGCTTGATAAAAGAAATCATGGCCTTGCACTCATGTTCTTTTGATGATCTAATTAAGGTCATGCCATGACAAATCTCAATTTAGATCATCGCATGAAATGAGTCATCTAGCAAGTGAAGGTGGGGCCCACATGCATAAATTATAATTCGAAATTTGTGATTGAAATATCTTAAAAACTGCAACGTAAAAAAAAAAATTTACCAACGGTCATAGTTTTTTGAGATATATAAATAGACATCCATTTTATTATAATTTGACACACTTTTTAAAAATTATTTATTTGTCTTTAAATGTTATATACTTGAGTTTTTATTATGGGATGATGTTCTTTTTTCTAGTCATGGATGGGGTGCATTTATCAATATGGATCGTAAGGCATGATCAACTTTTGTGAGATGAGAGAGAAAGTTGATGAGAGAGATTTAGATCATGAGTGGTCATCCTCTAATGGTTTCTATGTGGCTCCAATGCTTTTGGTGGACTGAAGGGCAAGAACTCACGGTTAGAGCTGACAATTATCCATGGATGAGTGGATTATCCACCCGCCCGCCCTAGATAAGTGGGTGAAAACCCCCAATGAGGCGGATGGCGGGTGGTGGTGAAAGTCGGAGATGGGTGAATTTTTTTTACCCATCACCCTCTCCATCCATCCGTCCACTAATAAATACTAATATATGTAAAAATATATATAATATACTAGTATATATAATATTTTTAGTATTAGTATTCGGCATGTATTATGAATTAACAATCGATAATTCGATATTTAGTTGTTTTGCTGTTAATCAATGGTTATATTTTCGTTTTTTTCTATTGTTCAGTCTACAAACATTTTTTTTTATCAACCATTTCTCACCCGCTCCACCCACGGTTGAGAGATGAGGCGGATATGGGTGGAATTTTTGGCGGGTGATGAATGGTTTGGATGGAAATTTGAGTCGTGGGTGATGGGGCGGGTTGAGGTGCACCCGCCCTATCTCCGACTCATTGACAGCCTTACTCACGATTAGTAGTAAAGGTTAATACAGTACTTATTCCATTTTGAAATAAGTGAAACACTTATTTCAAAAAGTTCTCACATAAAGAGATGTGTTTTACTTTTTTCTGAATGGAGGAAGTATATACAGCAAATGGGGTGGCTATTCTAAATTTGCAACAGTGGTTGTAGATATGTAGTCGGCCGGCTAATTATAGTGGTGGTGTGGGTTTAGAGGAGTTAAGTAAGAGTTGTGACTAACAATCTTTCAAAATGGGAACCCCCTCATGAAAAGGTCGTTGGATTACAATAAACGCTTATGCAGAGATCCAATAAAAAATATAAAGTGAATCCTTTCAAACTATCCTTTCAAAAAGAATACAGAGAGAAGAAATAGAGAGCGGAGAGGAGAGCGAAAGCAAACGCCGACACCTTGCTCGATCAAGTGAAGAAATTGATCTACTGCAGAGATCCAATAAAGAATATAAAGTGAATCTTGAAGGTTCTCTTCACCAATTTTCTGGAGACAAAAATCTCCATTACGAGGATGTGGAAATGCTATCCTATGTTGCCGAGTCGATACCTAGCCCTAGATCTGCAAAGGGACCTTCGTATGTCCAAGCTGCTCGGGGTTTTTCTAGCCCTGTGAATCCTCTATATGAATCAGAGAATATAGAGGATGAAGATGAATCTGATGATGAGGAATTAATTGGAAATTTATCGGATGAGGAGAGTTGTCCCACAATTCGTTTGTCGAAAGAGGAGAAGCAAAGATTGAGAAAGTCGTGGCGTAATGACCTGATTATTAAGCTCTTTGATAGAAGGTTAAGCTATGACATCCTGATTAATCGATTAAGGCTGAAATGGAGTTTAAAAGGTGACTTTTGTTTTGTTTGTTATTTGATCTTGTTTAGGGCTTCGGCCCTCTTTTTCACCAAAAAAAAACATATTTTCTTCACCAAGCAAAATGTATGACAATTGACACATGATGACTCAAGGTATTGCCTAGGCTACATACTAGCTAGTTGAGCAACTTAAACCGGTTTCCTATCTACTATGAGAATAAGAAATGTGCTTTCCAAATGAATATAAACGTGTTTATAGTTCATAAAGTTAGGGCTCGTTTGTTATCATTTTCTATTTCTAGTTTTCAGTTTTTTTGAAAACCAAAAACAAAAATATGAAAACTAGAAAAAGTAGTTTCCAGTTTTCTGTTATCAGTTTTCAAAATTGACATATTTAGTATGAGTATGACTAATTTTAAGTTTATTATACCCATTATATCATATAACTTTTATATTCATAAAACCAAAAACTGAAAACTTATAGTGATGCCGAATGGACCCTTAATAATTGACACAAACATAAGTGAACATGTTGCTCATAAATATTTTTTGGATGTTAGTATATATGTTGAAGCCGTTTATAGAGCAAGTTAAGATATTTGTTCATACTAAATTCAATTATAGCTATTACAAACAAAGTTGAATTCGGGCTAGGACTGTAGCGCAAGAGCGTCAACATATGTATATACACACCCCTAAGACCGTATTATAACTGTAGACACTAAAAATTTATTAGTGTTTTACATTAAAATAAGTTAATTATTATTGAGTTAAAATAAATATAATTAGCCCAATTTAATTAATTTAGCTCACCTAAATAAAATATCCAAATAATTAAATTTAACAAATATAATTTGGATTGTAAAATATTTGGGCCAATCCATATCACTAGTCCAAATAAAATGGTCAAATGGCAAAGGTAAAAAAGACTTCCAAGTCATAAACGGGCCAAAGCCCATAAACTACCAAGTCCATGAAGGGGTCTCCATTCCCTATAAATAGGCCTCTTCTCCTTCAGTTGAGGGGACCAGAAAAATCATTATTCTCAAGAGCTCATAAATATCTCTTGGAATTCTCTCTACAAATAGTCAACAAGCACATCAAATCTGTGCCGACTGTTCAGATACACTCAAACACATTCGATTGAGATTCAAGCTTTTGACAGCCCTCATTCGAATACACTCAAACAAAACTCAAACTCAGGTCCACGTCGATATCAACACATGTCACTCTCAAGCTACGAAACGGAATCGGATGACTTAGTTTATTTTTGTTATAAACTCATTTGAAGAGATTGTACTCAATACATTTATTGAAATATAATTTCTTTGTTACTTTGTTTCTTGTCTTATATATTTTGACTCGAAATTTGTGTATACAAATTTTGGCACGCTCAGTGGGACTATCTCTCGCCTCTCATCTCTGTTTCGTCATCATCAACAAAACCCGAGAAATGGCCTCAAGCAAGAGCATCTCTCAATCTTCTGAAAACTCTGCCGACACCCTACGAAAATCTGTAACGTTGGGTGACTTTATTGATGACATGACTCTTGGTTTTCGCACTAGAGGAATGAAAAAGGGCATTTGTTCTCGCTGTCCGCTAAACTTCGAACCGCAAATGTTCCTACTAGGCAGAGAAAACTCTTTAAGCTCTTTTTCGCTGAATCATCCATCATGTCCGATTCACACAAGGTGCGTGAAACCCCGTGTTTGGCTCATCTCGCTTTGGCCGAACACGAGCCATCATTCATTGCTTCTCAAATATGGAAGCAACTCTCATCCGATAAGTCGGACAGCCGACCGTTCACACTAGCCCTCTCTTTGATCCACTCAATGTAGAGAGTGACAATGAAACAAGTGATGATATTGTTGTCTCATCACCTCTAACGATTTTCGACTTAGAGGAACCCTTGTTGTCTTCACAATCGAACACTCGCTGCCGTTATGGTGACCTCGGCTAAGACAGGTTGAGGAACAACTTCTTTGAAATGAATAGCCTACTCCAAAAATTAATGAAGGATGGAGAAGAAAAAGATGCTCAAATTCGACTCCAAAATGAGCAAATCGTCGCCCTCAACAAGAAACCGGAGGAAGGCGACGCAAGATCAAGACGAGGATGATGAAAGTGAAGGGGATAGTGGTGAAGACGTTCGCGCGCCCACCTACAGACCACGACAACTTGAGTTATTGATAGCTCACGCCGTCAAAAATCAACTTGGAGAAAGTTCTCAAGGCGAGTCATCGCTATGTGAAGCCTTATACCAAAAGGATCGATAAGCCTGCAGATGCCTTTTGGCTATCAACCCCCAAGTTTCGGAATTCGATGGGAAAGGAAATCCTAAGCAACACATTGCTCACTTTGTGGAAACATGCAACAATGCCTGGTACCACAAATGATTTCCCTGGTCAAACAATTTGTTCGTTCCCTTAAAGGCATGGCCTTTGACCGGGTACACGATTTACCCTCACAATCCATTGACGGTTGGGATCAAATGGAGGAGGAATTCCTGAACAGGTTCTATAGCACTCGACGAATTGTCAGTATGACTGAACTGACTAAGACTCACCAGTGGAAGGATGAGCCAGTCATCGATTACATCAATCGTTGGCGCGCATTGAGTCTATAATGTTAAGATCGCCTAAGTGAAGTCTCTGCTGTTGAGATGTGCATTCAAGGAATGGATTGGGACTTGCTTTATATCTTGCAAGGTATAAAACCTAGGACTTTTCAAGAGTTGGCTACGCGAGCTCATGACATGGAGCTTACCATTGCCAACAATAGAGGCAAAAGCAACACTTCTTCAGAATACAAGAAAGAGAAGAAGGATTTTAAGAAGACTGACAAGACTGCCAAAAGTTCGACTAAGGAGTCAATGTCAATCACGACCTCCTCGCCTGTTAAGATCTCTGGCAAGGCTGGCACTGAAAAGAATAAGGGTTCATCTTCTCAAGAACCTAGGAAAAATAGGCCAACCTTGAAAGAACTCCAAGCAAAAAAATATCCATTTCCAGACTTTGATTTATCAGGGATGTTAGATGATTTACTTGAAAACAAAGTCATTGAGTTGCCCGAAGCTAAGCGTCCCGGCAGAGGTCGGTAAGACTGCCGATCCTACCTCCGTCGGTATCACAGGTTGATTAGTCATCCCATAGAAAAGTGTATAACACTTAAGGAGAGAATTATGCAACTTGCAAAGGATGGGAAAATTATCTTTGGATTTTGATGAAGTTCTTGAAGCTAATCATGCCTCCGCGATGTTAGATTCTTATTGGGAGGCTCAAACTCGCAGTTTGGGAGTTTGGAGCCAGTAATTGTACATGTGATGCGCCCCAGGTTCTCCAAGTTGATGATGTGCCATCTGTTGAGCACATTATCCCAACTGAAAACCAACATGGAGAGGATGATGAAGGGTGGACGTTGGTCACTAGAAGGAGGCCTAGACGACCGTCGAAGCCTCAACCAAAGTCTGTTTGTCGTAAGAAGAAGCATCAAAAAAGAAAGGGCTCAAAACGCTCGAAAGGAAAGAAAAAGTCAAAAAAGTATACTAAACAGCAAGTACTACCAATTGACTTGCTTGAACAGGATCCACTTACCCCGTAACCTTAGAAGAATTCTTTCCGAAGATTACTTCACTACGGTTCTTGTTAATGCTACCTCATTTGTTGAGGATGAAGAAGAAAAAGAAGAGGAGGAGGATCAAGAGCCTGTTAAAGAAAATGAAATCTCCGTCAAAGTAACTGTCCAACATTCAGGGACGGAGATAGATCCAAAGATATTGGCTATCTTGGAAGCTCTTCCTACACGCATGGGATGGAGGCAGATCTTTCATTTACCTCGAGAAATGTGTCGACAAGTGGCTCTTGCACTTCAGCACCCAGAACTATACCTTGACAAAGTGAAGGATGCTGGAGAGCCAATAGAAAGTTCGGCTAAATGCGCGTCATGTAATTTTGCCTTAGCCTTCACTGATGAAGACTTATTGTTGGGCTCAAAACCTCACAATCGACCCTTGTTCGTTTCTGGTTATATTTTCGGCAAGAGAGTGAATCGTATCTTAGTGGATGGAGGTTCAGCTGTCAACATCATGCCAAAATCCACCATGACTGATTTAGGGATCACTATGGAAGATCTTTATGATAGTCGTCTAATGATCCAAGGATTCAACTTGAGCGATCAACGTGCCATAGGCATAATACGTCTTGACCTTGTGATGGGAGAGTTAACATCATCTACTCTCTTCCATGTCATAGATACAAAGACGTCGTATAAAATGTTGCTTGGACGACCTTGGTTGCATGAAAATGGGGTAGTCGCATCAACCCTCCATCAATGTCTGAAATTTTATCGTGGAGGCGAGAAGAAAATAAATGGGGATGTCAAACCCTTTAGCACGGCAGATTCGTACTTTGCCGATGCTAAGTTCTTCGAAGATGGGGAACCCTCAAGTGAGATGTTGCCATTTAAAATTCCTTCAACAGAGAAAAGGGGTACAAATAAAAATGGTGATATTCCCTCGTCTTCAAGCTCTAGCGAGTCAGCCACCACTGAGATGCAACAACAAAAATGCAAGGAAAAGGTAAAAGAAGAAGTTGTTGCTCAACCCATTAAAGCACCGAAGAAGGCAGTAACGACTCCAGTCCTGCGATACATCCCTAAATCACGTCGTAAGGAAGGGGAATCACCTTTTGCAGGGTGTCAGGTTATGAAAGTAGAGCCAAAGAAAGAAAAAGGAGTAGATGAGACTACTCTTCAATGTTTAAAGCAAGAAGTGGTTGTTCCTTTATCTAGAGCCAATCACAATCAAATTGCTAAGCCACCAACCTCACAATATGTTGATCAATCAAGGAGAAAATGGCTTAACAAGGGTAGGTTTGACCCTAATGCTTATAAACTCTTGGCGAAGTCTGGTTATGACTTCGAGAATCCAGCGCCCATGGGCAATGTCATTGAGGTTGATCCTCATGGAATTAATGACACACAAAAGAAATTGCAAGAGTATGGCGTTGAGGTACATCCGACTAAAGTAGGTTTGGGATTTGAAACCCCAACACCCATCAAAATTTCTGCACGACGTAGAGGGACAACCTCTTCTTCGCAAGATATTACTGCGGAGGAAGTTGAAGAAAATGAAGATGAAAATAATGTGTCTCGGCCAAAAATATCGGTCTTTGATCGCATTTGCAGTCTCTGTCGTAAAAGACCATACATCGGTTTTTAACAGACTTGGTGGACACGAGCTAAATGAAGGTGTGAAGTCAAAAATACAAACACCCTTGCAAAATCTTCGATCTTCTAAGAATAAAGCATCTGTCTTTAAACGTCTTGGTGCATCGACCTCAATTGATAAACAACAAAGACGGTCAGTACTAAGTCACATCACAAGAGAGAAAAATGAAGTCAAAGGCGAGGATGCACCTCAAAGCGTTATCCCATCTCGCATGAGGCGTACACAGGTGGTGGACATCATTGGACATGCACCCTTGAAAGCCAAAGGTCGTGTCATAGTGTTAACAAACCAAAGGAGTTCGTCTAGTCAAGAAAAAGAAAAAGATGTTGAATTTGTTTCTTCAAACCATATCACGGGGCATGAGGCTCCCGAAAGTGACGAGGAGATGGAAACGAGATGAGGCTCCTAAAACTCTTGAAGATGGGGGGGCAAGCCACCGTCGATGAGTTAAAAGAATTAAACCTTGGAACTCAAGAAGAGCCACGCCCCGTCTACGTCGCCGCTTTTCTTACCCAACAGGAAGAACAAAAATATTCCAAGTTACTCTCTGATTACAAAGACGTATTTGCATGGAGTTATAAGGAGATGCCGAGGACTCGACCCAAAAGTCGATGTCCATCGCTTAGCCATCAAAAAGGTGTCACCCAAAGAAGCAATCCCAAAGACGCTTCGGGCCGGAATTAATTCCCGAAATTGAGGCGTATAAACAAGCTCATTGATGCGGGATTTATTCGCGAAGTCAAGTATCCTACTTGGATAGCAAACATTGTGCCGCATCTAAAGAAAAATGGACAGTTACGAGATTGTGTGGACTTCCGCGACTTGAACGAGGCGTGTCCGAAGGATGACTTTCCACTCCTAGTAACGGAAATCATGATTGATGCCACCACTGGTCATGAGGCTTTGTCATTCATGGATTGTACCGCTGGATACAACCAAATTCACATGGCTCCTGAAGATCAAGAAGCAACTGCATTTCGTACCCTTAAAGGGATATTTTGTTACAAAGTCATGCCTTTCGGCTTGAAAAATGCCGGAGCTACGTATCAGCGTGCAATGCAGAAAATTTTTGAAGATATGATGCATCAAATTGTGGAGTGCTACGTAGATGACTTGGTGGTAAAGTCTAAGAAGAGGGAGAATCATTTGCAGGACCTCCGTAAAGTCTTTCAAAGACTACAAAAATGTCAATTAAAAATGAATCCCCTCAAATGCGCATTTGGCGTCACCTCAGGAAAGTTTCTAGGCTTCATTGTCAGACACAGGGGTATTGAAATTGACCAAGCAAAGATCAAGGCCATCCAAGAGATGCCTGAACCTAAGAACCTCAAGGAGTTGCGTGGCCTCCAAGGGCGTCTCGCTTACATTCGAAGGTTTATTTCTAATCTAGCAGGAAGATGTCATCCCTTCAGCCATCTCATGAAAAAGGATGCCCCGTTCAAATGGGATGATTCATGTAAAAACGCCTTCGAAAGTATAAAGAAGTACTTGTCTTCTCCTCCTGTCTTGGGGGCACCAGTAAAAGGGAAACCACTCATCCTTTATATCGCAGCACAGAAGCGATCTTTGGGGGCAATGTGCGCTCAAGAGCAAGAAGATCGTAAGGAGACATCTCTTTACTACTTGAGCCGAACTTTGGTGGGTGCTGAATTGAATTACTCACCTATTGAAAAAATTTGCCTTGCTTTGATTTTTGTGATCCAAAAATTAAGACATTACATGCAGGCTCATACAGTTCATGTCATCTCGAGGTCTGACCCGATAAAATACATTCTCTCAAGGCCCGTGTTGTCTGGCAGACTTGCAAAGTGGGCTATGCTTTTAAAACAATACGACATTGTGTATGTCCCGCAAAAGGCTGTCAAGGGGCAAGCAATAGCAGACTTTTTCGCAGACCACCCAGTCTCTCCAGAATGGGAGCTTTCCGACGATCTGCCAGGTGAAGATGTGTTTTTCATTGAAATACTCCCACCTTGGAAAATGTACTTTGACGGCGCCGCTCGTCATGACGGTGCAGGAGCTGGAGTTGTCTTCATTTCTCCAGAAAAGCATATACTGCCATACTCTTTTGTGCTAACTCAACTATGTTCCAATAATATGGCTGAGTACCAAGCACTCATAATAGGCCTCCAAATGGCAATTGAAATGGGACTTAGAGACTTAGACATTCACGGGGACTCCCAATTGGTCCTAAAGCAACTGTCGGGTGAATACGAAGTCAAAAAGAATGATCTAATCCCTTATAAAAGGCAAGCATCACAATTGCTTGACAAACTTGATACCATCAAGTTAGAACATGTTCCAAGGAGTGCCAACAAGATGGCTGATGCGCTCGCTGGGCTTGCAGCCACTTTGGCCTTTGGGCGAAAGAAATAATGTCTCGTACTGTTTGCAAACGATGGGTTGTCACTCCCGATGACGAGGATGTTGACGAATATCTTTGAAGAAGTCGACATAATCTTTGTCTATCAAATAGACAAGGAAGATTGGCGTCAACCAATTATTGATTATTTGGAACATAAAAAATTGCCAAGTGATCCAAAACATAAGACAGAGATTCGTCGTCGAGCCTCGCGGTTTATATATTATAAGGGGACTCTCTATCGGCGATCCTTCCATGGTCTTTGGTTAAGATGTCTCGGAGATGAAGAAGCAAAGCAAACCATGGAGGAAGCTCCCTCCGAGTCCGTGGCGCTCATCGATCGAGTCCAAAAGCGCATGACCGTATTAAAAAGAATGGGTTACTATTGGCCAACCATGGTACAAGATAGCATGGACTATGCAAAGAAATGTGAAGCTTGCCAATTTCATGCTAACTTCATTCATCAACCTCCGTGAGCCATTACACCCCACGTCGCATCCCGGCCATTCGAAGCGTGGGGACTTGACGTAGTTAGCCCAATTACACCAAAGTCATCTCGCCGGACAAGCATATATTTTTGGCAGACCGATTATTTTTCCAAATGGGCGTAAGCCATCCCCCTACGTGAAGTGAAAAAGAGAATGTTGTTGACTTCATTCGTACTCACATCATCTGAGATGTGGTGTACCCGAAGAATTGTCACCGACAATGGGACACCATTTTAAAATAAATTGATGAAAAGTTTATGTGAGAAGTTTAAATTCACCCAACATAGATCGTCAATGTACAATGCACCAAAGAAACGGTCTAGTCGAAGCGTTCAATAAGACACTTTGTAGTTTGTTGAGCAAAGTGGTTGCCAAGTCCAAACGTGATTGGCATGAAAGAATAGGGGAAGCTTTATGGGCATACAGGACGACATATAAATCAGCAACACAATCAACTCCATACTCGTTGGTGTATGGCGTTGAGGCCGTTCTCCCCTTGGAGCTTCAAATTCCATCATTGCGCATTGCCATACAGGAAGGCTTGACTTCTGAAGAAAATGATAAACTCCGACTTGTTGAGTTGGAGGCGCTTGACGAAAAAAGACTCCAAGCACAACAAAAATCTGAGTGCTACCAAGCTCGTTTGTCACGCGCTTTCAATAAGAAAGTTCGACCTCGCTCCTTTCAAGTTGGAGACATGGTCCTAGCCATTAAAAGACCCATCATTATTTCTCGTAAGACAGGAAGTAAATTCAGTTCTAAATGGGATGGTCCATACGTTGTCAAAGAGGTATACACTAATGGGGCGTATAAAATTGTTGACGCCGAAGGATTACGTATAGGGCCTATCAATGGCAAGTTTCTGAAGCGCTACTACTCATGAAAATTGAGAGCATTGTTCAACTCCTAAGCAAGAGGATAAACTGCATATGTCAAAAGAAAATATATGTGAATTTGAACTACGTTGGCTTGATCTTGTAAAAGCAATTTGTTGATTTTTGCAAGTACGTAGGCAGCTAGGGTAACACAAAAATTACTCGAGTGCAGCCACACCAAAAAAAAAATGCAATACTCCTGGCCCGCAAGAGTATAAACTGTGAACGACGAAACAAAAAAAATTACAATCATTGTAATACTCCTGGCCCGCAAGAGTATAAACTGTGAACGGTAAAACAAAACAAAATGCAATACTCCCGGCCCGCAAAGAGTCTAAACCGTGAACGGCGAAACAAAAAAAAAAATTCTAACTCTTAGCCCACAAGAGTGCAAACAAAGGAAGGACGAAATGACAACTCAAGCCAAAACTTTTTCGAAAAACACAATTGAGAAAGCATCAAAACAAAAGCAATGCTTGGGTTAATGAACAATCATTAAAGAAAAACATGGGTTAGACAGCATACCTCGAGGGTGAGACTGACTGTCAGGGGACTGTCTAGAGGTATCGGTGTCGCAGGTGCTCGTCTTCGTCTTCAAGGGACTCGCCTGGAGGTGACATTGTCGCAAGTGCTAAAGACATACGAATAACACCCCCGACAGGCTCATAGTCGCACATATGGCCCATCGCGACGAAATCCCCGTCTTCGTCTTCAAGGGACGGCTCCTGGAGGTGACATTGTCGCAGGTGCTAAGGACATACGAATAACACCCCCGATAGGCTCATAGTCGCACATATGGTCCATCGCGACGAAATCCCCGTCTTCGTCTTCAAGGGACCGTCCTGGAGGTGACATTGTCTGATGCTAAAGACATACGAGTAACACCCCCGATGTGCTCATAGTCGCACATATGGCCCATCGCGACGAAGTCCCCATCTTCAAGTAAACCTGTCATATAGTACAAAAAAAAAATACACGGGTACACACGCAAAAAAAAAACGTATACGCAGATAATATATTTTAGACTTAAAGGTGTAACAAAAAAAAAATCATCACCTCACTAGTCTTGAATTTCTGCGAGACTTCAAAGATAGCCTAAAAGTTTAGTATGTCAAGAAAATCTGACGTACGACAAGACAAACAAAATATGTCAAAATCGAAATTATTGTATAAAAATAAAGCGTATACAAGAGCATTGAGATTTTTTTTTGTCTTAGTCAGGGTGTATATGCCACCATTATCATACAAACATCCAAGTTGAAGGTCACAATAACGTTTGGCCAGAGCTACTGCAACACCGCAAAAATAAGGATAAAAGTTGTGTCATGATACCTTATAGAGGGAGACTATGTCAAAGTGTAGCCATATGTCAAGGTAATTCCGATTACGCATGTACTCAATTATTTAAAGTAATCTTCCGTAGTGTTAAAAAAAAAGAAGGAAACGGAGAGAAAGTAGGAAAAGCTTTTGCATGTCACTAATTACGTGATAGCAAAACAAAATCTTCCTATGCCATAAATTATGATCAGAATGTATACATCAAAAAGAGGAAGCAAGAAACATCTTTTTTGATAATGTCTGGATTCTTATGGGTGATGAGGATGACAAAAAAAAAAAGAAACATGGTTTGACTTGCAGTAATTGCTTGTCACCAATTGAATCGAAAGAAGAAAATAAAAAAGGAAACAATTGAAAGTGCAGATTAATAATGAAACTTACTGAACTATGATGTCAGGGAGGTGTTTTGTTTGCTGGTTAAGCACAAATCAACAACAAGCCTAAGGAAAGTGATAAAAAAAGGTTCACTTTTACGTTTTGTTTTGAAGTGGAAAACAAAAGAAAAAAAATTCAAATAAGTAATTGCACAAGACATGGTGCAGTACCTTGATTCACCAAAGCCGAAATTGGTTTGCAAAGTTACAGGTCAAACTTAATGTTGGTGAATCAAACGAAGATCAGCAGAAAGCCGGGCTCTCAATAATGGTTTGCCACGAGTTGGAAACGGTAGCAGATTCTGTTAATACGCATATTGAAAAAAAAATAAGGTGAGCCTATTTATACATCATGGTGAAGAAAAATAACCTAATACTTATTCGATTAGGATTATTATTTTCGAGTCCAAGACTTAATAGAGTTGTAGGTAGTTTATAACTCTATGCAACAAATCTTAGCAGCACGGTGATTGTCACCTAATTGCTAAACTGAACTCAAATTTGTCGAGACCTCGTCATACTAAAAACACAAGTCGTGTCTCATGACATTGGTCTCGGGGGCAATTGTGAGACACTAAAAATTTATTAGTGTTTTACATTAAAATAAGTTAATTATTATTGAGCTAAAATAAATATAATTAGCCCAATTTAATTAATTTAGCTCACCTAAATAAAATATCCAAATAATTAAATTTAACAAATATAATTTGGATTGTAAAATATTTGGGCCAATCCATATCACTAGTCCAAATAAAATGGTCGGATGGCAAAGAAAAAAAAGACTTCCAAGTCATAAACGGTCCAGCCCATAAACTACCAAGTCCATGGAAGGGCCTCCATTCCCTATAAATAGGCCTCTTCTCCTTCGGTTGAGGGGACGTAAAAATCATTATTCTCAAGAGCTCATAAATATCTCTTGGAATTCTCTCGCAAATAGTCAACAAGCACATCAAATCCGTGCCGACCGTTCGAATACTACTCAAACACATTCGATTGAGATTCAAGCTTTTGATGACCCTCATTCGAATACACTCAAACAAAACTCAAACTCGGGTCACGTCGACATCAACACATGTCACTCTCAAGCTACGAAACGGAATCGGATGACTTAGTTTATTTTTGTTATAAATTGTTTCCAGAGATTGTACTCAATACATTTATTGAAATATAATTTCTTTGTTACTTTGTTTCTTGTCTTATATATTTTGACTCGAAATTTGTGTATACAATAACTAAATCTGGTTTTTCTACCTAGTTTGACTTTTTCGTTTGCTCATGCAGAATTTTAATCATTGATATCCTTGAGTATCAGTAAAAAAAATAGTTGATATTTTGGGGAATATCTACTAAGAGATTTTAACAAGATCCCACATGTATCTAGTAGCGGTGTTCATAAAAAAACTGTACCGAAAAACCACATATACCTAATATCCTTGGGTGAAGATATATGTGGAACCTGAACCTGACCAAAAAAATATCGCTATTATCCCACATATCTACAAATGATTGTCACAACAAAGTATGTGAATAATAGCGGTGTTCATAAAAAAATCGTACCGAAAAACCAGTCTAAATGGGTGGTAAATGTACCGATAAAAACAAGTTTTAATGGTACAGTTACCGTAAAGATAAAAGTAATGGTTAAACGGCACGGTTACGGTTATGATTTTTGAGTAAATGGTTAACCGAAAAAATTCAATTATTTTTTTCTCTCTTTAATTATTGTGAAATATTTTCCAACAATTACAGTAATTTTAATATTAGTTGTTACTAAGTAACAACAATTAGAGGAAGTATGTGATTGTTTGGAAATATTAGTACTAATATAAACACTATAATTAGGGAATGGAGTGATTCTTAGTGTTAGTTATGTTTTTCAATGGATCTATTATCCACTTTATAATACATTTTATATTTGAACATATATATATATATATATATATATATATATATATATATATATATATATATATATATATATATAATATTAAATTATATGCACAAAATATAGAAAATATATATGTACATTAAGTAATATATAGTAGTATAACATGAACGGTTAATGGTTAATCGAAAAGCTGTACTGAAAAAACGAATAACCGCTTAGGCGGTAACCGCCTAAACGCTTACGATTACAGTTCGCAAAAAGAGCGAACCAAAACTTCCGGTTACCGAACCGAAATGTCGTTCGGGATAGTTAACCACCCATGAACGCCCTAGTGAATAAACCCCGAAGTCAAAATGTATAGATAAAAAAAAGAACGAGAAAGACAATAATAGTATTTACCTTATACAAAGTGATTTTAATAAGTTAAATTTTAGCTCTAAGAGCATGGCCACTCATGTATTTTTTTTATCGTGAAAATATGTCGTGAGATGAGAAAGAAAGTTGATGAGAGAGAGGGATGACATATTTTTTTTGATGATGAGTGGTCATGCTCTAATGGTTTCTCTGTGGCTCCAATGCTTTTGGTGGACTGATGGGCAAGAACTCACGGTTAGAGCTGACAATTATCCATGGTGAGTGGATTATCCACCCACCCGCCCTAGATAAGTGGGTGAAAACCCGCAATGAGGCGGATGGCGGGTGGTGGTGAAAGTCGAAGATGGGTGAATTTTTTTACCCATCACCCTCTCCATCCATCCGCCCACTAATAAATACTAATATATGTAAAAATATATATAATATACTAGTATATATATTATTTTTAGTATTAGTTTTCGGCATGTATTATGAATTAACAATCGATAATTCGATATTTAGTCGTTTTATGGTTAATCAATGGCTATATTTTCATTTTTTTTTCTATTGTTAAATCTACAAACAGTTTTTTTTTATCAACCATTTCTCACCCGCTCTTCCCACGTTTGAGAGATGAGGCGGATATGGGTGGAATTTTTGGCGGGTGATGGATGGTGTGGATGGGAATTTGAGTCACGGGTGATGGGGCGGGTAGAGGTGCACCCGCCCCATCTCCGACTCATTGCCAGCCCTACTCACGATTAGTAGTAAAGGTTAATACAAAGATTTTTCCGTTTTGAAATAAGCTGAAACACTTATTTCAAAAAGCTCCTCACATAAAGAGATGTGTTTTACTTTTTTTCGAATGGAGGAAGTATATACAAAGAAATGGGGTGGCTATTCTAAATTTGCAACAGTGGTGGTAGATATGTGGCCGGCCGGTTAATTATAGTGGTGGTGTAGGTTTAGAGGAGTTAAGAGTTGTGACTAACAATCTTTCAAAATGTGAACCCCCTCATGAAAAGGTCGTTGGATTACAAAAAACGCTTATGCTTTCTTGTGAGCTATGACTTACAATTCGCCAACGGTCAACGGACTTCATAGGAGTTATGAGAGACAAGAATGGTCTTTGGATTGAAAGGTTTCCAAAAAAAGGGTGTATTATCTGGATCCCCTTTATGCAGAATTGTTGGGTATTAATTAATGAGGGGTACAAACTTGGAAAGGGCAAAGGCCACAATTATCTAATCAAAAATTCCAAAAAGCTTGAAATAGACTTGTAAAACGATTTATGGGTTGGATCTTATTTCTAGTCGAGTAACTTCGAGTTCGAGTTATTTGTAAGTCGCGACATTTGATAACTAGGCTGACATCTATCTATCTATACTAATATATTAAAAGCGCGTTAACTAAAAAAGTTTTATGTGTCACGTGGTACCTCCTCTAAGGTGCTAATACAACTCTATAAAGCGAATACTCATTAACCTAATTGGATATCGAGAAATCATATGGACAACTGACTTCATGATTGGTCAATGAATCAAAGATTGACTTTGGGGGTGAGAGTACGAATATGATCATGAATCAAATTCGCCCATTGTTGGCCTCTACTTAATACAGTTCATATCTAGGTTTATGTAAATAAATAATCACGCAAAATATATACATATAAGCATGGATATGAATAATATAACATGTATAGGATTAGAAAGATTAAAGGTTATAATATACAAGAGAGCATCAATTCCTTTGAAGGATCTACATCATGAAAAATAGATTGTTAGTAAAATAAGAACTAAATTAGAATTGGCCCTCAGAAATTATACCTTTGTCGTCTGGGTCTTTTATAATGATCTGCATGAGGTGTAATCTTGAAACTTGAATGAAGATTGAATAAAAGTGTTTGATTACGTGTTTGTAGTTTTTAAGAGAGTAGTTTGAGTGATTTTCATAGTTGGAAGCGTAGGAAAAGTTCGTAGGAAAGTTTGTCAAAAATCGGGTGAAAACAAGGTCGGTTTATAGGCAAAACGGAAGAAACTAGATAAAATTTGAGGATGAGTGGCGCACAGGCTTGTTGCACTTGACGCATCAACGATGCGCGACGCGCATCAGTGTTGCGTTGAACGCATCAGAATGTGCGAAGCGGATCTGCTTCTGCGCCTCTGGATTTTTCCAACTGTCATAATGTCTCGCGTGCGCAACGTTGGTGCATCAGGCACGTTCGGGCGTGTGAAGTGCATCCGTAGATGTGGCCGCTTTCTGTTATTTGTCCAATCTTTAAAAGATTCTTTTATCCTCATTAAATATTATATTATCTTTTGGATTCGGAAATCAGTTATCTTAAGGAATAAATTCTTATTTTTATAATATCTTTGAATTTAGAAAATATTTATTAAAATATATTTAATTATCAGAAATAATTAATATTTATTAAAAATACAATTAATTATCAAAAAAATATTATTTAACATAAATTATTAATTAGGATTTTTGAAAATGGGTTTTAAAAATGCAATTAATTATCATGAATAATTCCCTGGGATTTTAAAACTAGGCTTTGAATAAATAAATAAACTTTAAGTTTTAAAAATGATTTTGGGCTTAGCTTGTTTGATTACTCTTCATGTGGACCGAACCAATTAGGACGACGGCTCCAAATGGGGAGACATGATTATGTGTCTATAATTTTATATGTAAAATAACATAACAAGTTTCTTCCAATACATATGCATGAATTATAGTAATAACTAAAAATGTTTTTTCTTAGGAGAATATATAATGGATATGTTTGGCAATACTTGTTGAAAAGAAGTTTGAATTGATAAGTTAGCTGAAATTGATAAGGTAGTAGTTGAAATTGAAAACATGGCTAATTAGCTTAGCTGTTTGGCAAAATTAGTTGGTTAAGCTGATAAATTATTTTGGCAAAATTAATTGTTTTCTAAATTTTTGAAAGGTTCTCCAAAATTTCAGTCATCTGATTTTGATAAGTTAAAAATTTTAACTTATCAACTTCAGTCATTTTAACTACCTAACTTTCTTATTTTAGGCGCTTTCGAAACACTACTAATCAGTTTAGCACCTAAAATATTATAGTAGCACATTATCATTTAAGGTACCTAAAATACTTCCCCAAATATAGCCAATTATTGACTACCAAACTACACAAATGGTTTAGTTATATAAGTTTGCAATAGCGACAAGCTAAAAAAAATTGCAATAGTGGCTAGCTAAAAATTTACATAATAAGATTATAACCACTACAAAAAATTCTTCAATTAACGACGGGAAATCTCGTCGCTATAGGCCAATAGTGACGAGATTTTCCGTCACGAATAAAGCTGGCAATTATCCATGGGTGAGTGGATTATCCACCCAACCGCCCCAGATAAATGGGTGAAAACCCGCAATGAGGTGGGTGACGGACGGGTGGTGGGGCGGGTCGGAGATGGGTGATAAAATTTATGATCCATCACCCGCCCCATCACCCACTCCATCCATCCACCCATGTCATATATATATATATATATATATATATATATATATATATATATATATATATATATATATATATATGAGTTCATGTGAGAAGGGATATTAGGGTGAGAAGTGAGAAAAACTTTGGATCGTTAGATCGGCATAATCCGATGGTCGAAAAAAAGATCCCGCATCACTAATGGCAAAATCGTAAATAAACCAACTCTTTTTAATCTCTCCTCTCTCACCTCCCTTTCTCATTCACGTGAATTGCTCCTCTCTCTCCTCTCTCTCCTCTCTCAATCTCTCTCCTCAAAAATAATGGCGGAGAAAGCATTGTCGCCGGTGAAGAGGACGAAAGGGAAAGAAGAGGCGGCGAAAGGGTGGTTTATTCCGATGGTGGTGGTCCGTGAGGAAAGAGAAAGATAGAGTATGGGCGATTTTTTCCGAGTTTCGACAATAATGGTTGACCTTGAGGTTTAATTCGTTTTTAATTTTCGTATTTTGCTTCAATTTTGCACTGCAATCTGTTGCACTTTTAATTTTCTTCAGAATGTGTTGGTTTTGGATGAATTTAGCCATAACTCTAATTAGCAATTGTTATAGCTCTAAAGAAATGGTTCTATAACTCTAATTGGTAATTGCTATAACTATAAAGAAAATGCTTATGTTTTCAATTAGCATTGAAACCAAATTTTGGAGATTTTCCATATTTAATTTTCGATGTAGTAATTATTGTGAGTTTGTTTGGTGATACTTCCATTTGAAATGCTTTCCAAGAGTAATTTTAGTTTCTTTGATTTGAGGGTTGTACTTGTGGTTATACTTCAAGTTTCCTTTCATTTCGTGCTTTATAACTTCAATTGTTAATCCACTTTTTCCAAATTTGCTTAACATGAATCAATTTTACTTACGATCTTTTTGGTCATCATGAAACGCTTAAAACATCACCGAAATTATGCCGCATTAAAAATGTCGACTGCTCGAATGCTAACATAAGTAGTGTTCTCGTAGATGCAATTACATCACTACTCGCATCCATCACATTTTTTATCTTTAGTAGGGAGATTTGGTTACCCAAAGCACTCGTTATTTTCTATATTATTTCACTTTCATCCTTGTCAAAGTTGTAAGTCAATCCTTTATTATATTTTGGCCAATTTGTGGAGTGTCCTTGCTTTGATAATTCTAGGGTTGATGAAGGTAGGAAGACGAGGATACATCTCGTTTAGCAGCTAAGAATTGAGCTCTAATAATTGAGGTTTCTATAAAACCAAACATTAGTTTATGAGTACTTTGTTGTTGCTTAGGATCATGAAATTGATCCACATAATTTTTCTATTGTTTTTGGAGCTAACAAGGAAGAGCTTTTTTTTCTTTTTTTTGCTGTTTAGCATTGTTGATCTCCAAATGAGCAATTTACTTTCTTGCCAAAGCCACACTTTCTCAACTTTTTATTCAAGTATTTCACTTTCTCGCTTTGTTGACAAGTTTTTTATTGGATATTCATATTCGGCAGCAATCATGTGTATGATTTTGGCACAGGAGCAGATAAAAGCAATCAGTTACTGTTTGCAAGTGCATTTTGACTGTATATATCGCGGAATAACAGCTGTCTTAAGCCGAGAATCTAAGATTTTGGCTGGAAACCGAATCATTGCTCTGGTGATGTGGTGATTACACATTCTTGTCCATCTCTTGGGAAAGTCTGTTTAGTGACTGGTAATTTTAATCTGTCATTCTGAATCTCTTAGATCTAGAACATTGCCAAGATTACTGGACTTGATCTTGCTTGTTTTTGTTCTCTTTTTTCTAGGAGTTTAACCTCAATTGTAAAACAATAAAAAGATAACTAATCTCTTCCCCGCCCCAACCTTTTTTATGTCCTTTTTGCATTTGATGTAACTTCTACATATGAGTTTTAGTTTTTTCCGTCCGCCATGAAATACATGGATAATGAATGGCTTTTCTTCATGTTCTGGCCATATGTATTCAAAGTTGGTTCTCGCTCTGGTAGAGAATGGAAGCGTGAGTTCGTTGACAATCCAAACGGACTATTTTTTGTACAAGCACTCTAAACCTCCTCCAGCCTTTGTATTCTATTGTTGAAGGAATGAAACTAGGGAGGCAAGGTGCAATAATTGTGTCTCTTCTCCTAAACTGCACATTGCTTGTCATAGAATTCTTCATGCTTACTAACAAAATCTGTTATAAAGTACCTTTTGTATAAGCCTATATTCAAATATCTTTTACAAAGAAGTATTTGAATAACTACCTTACATATGCACGCACAAGATGTGGGTTCGATTCCCACATAGGTTATGAAATGACTCTTGTTAGAAGTTTGAAACCTAAACATAGAACAAATTGTTTGGTACAATTTGAATCATGTAAGTTTTAGGTCGAACTTTTTTTGTTATTATGACTCAAGCTAGTGTAGTTTATTTCCTCTTTAACCACCTCATTAGGTAAGGTAAAAAATTATATCCTAAAAACCGAACAAGACTATTAAAAAAGCATATCAAATTATAAAAGTCTGTGTGGGAGTCGAACCCACATTTTTGTGTGTTGGCACACAAAGCACTCACCAACTGAGATTACAGGCTATCAAGTTGCAACATTTGATTAAAGATAATATATAAACAAGTAGTTAGAGTTCTGGCAACATTTAGTTAGAGTCATAGGAACTAAAATTTTGAGTTCTGCAAACATTTGATTAGTGTTATAGGAAGTAGAATTTAGAGTTATGCCAAGATTTGATTAGAATCATAGGAAACAAAATTTAGAGTTATGCCTGTATTTAATTAGAGTTATAGGAAGTCAAAGTTAGAGTTATAGGAAGTCAAAGTTAGAGTTACACCAACATTTGATGAAGACTAATTCTAAACAAAAATTGTTGTAACTCTAATTTATACTCTGCATAAATATAATTAGTAAATTTAAACAAGACTTGTCGTAACTCTAATGAAGACTTGTTGTAACTCTAATTAGTATTCCTATACTCTAAACAAGCATTGATATGACTCCTAAGTACTACTTCTTACAACTCTATACAAGTGTTGCCGCCATAACTCTAGTTAATACTTCCTTGAACTCTAAACAATTAGTGCTGCTAAAACTCTAACTACTACTTTTTACAACTCTAGAAGAAGTATAGGTTTAACTCTAGTGACTAATTCCTGTAAAAATTATAGAAGATTAAGTATAACTCTAAACAAGCATTGCTATAACTATAAAGAAGTACTGCTACAACTCCAATAAATTCTTCCTATAACTCTAAACTAATATGATTATAACTCTAAAGAAGTGTGGCTACAACTCTAATTAGTTCTTCCTATAACTCTAAACAAATGTTGCTATAACTCTAGTTAATTTTCATAGTTCGAAAGAGCCAAAATCACTTGAATACAACACACACTAAAGGGAACTAGGGAAAACAAAAACAATTCAAATAGATAATCAAAATTCCAAATCACTCTTTTTAACGCTTGATTTCAACCAATACTATCTACAACTCTAAAAACATATTGGTATAACTCCTAACTAATAATACCTACAACTCTAAAAACATAATGGTATAACTCTAACTAAATCTACCTACAACTCTAAAAACATATTGGTATAACTCTAACTAATACTACCTATAACTTTAATTAATACTAGCTATAACTCTAAAAATATATTGGCAAAAAAAATTCTCCATGTGGAATACTCGTGAATCAATCCCCACCGAGGCCCAAAAGTGTGAAATCAATGAAGAAGGCTTTACCAAAAGCACTAGCAATTTTTGTACTATTTAATGAATTTGATGCTATCTAGCAGTATTCCAATTAGCATCTTTATCCATCTAATAATTACGCACTAGCAATTTTTGACATGAAATTTGATGCTCTATCTCAGTCTTATGATATATCATTTGCCTTCTTTGTATTTGGTTAATTTGAATCCGGATTAAGAAAAGAAAAACAAGAAAATGTATGTCGTGACGGTGAACTTTTCTATGGTTAAAGCAAAGACTTACGACCAATACTCCGTAAAATTATGAACAAAATTATCAAGTCCAACCATATGAATTTCCAAACTTATGAAGAAGCACAAAAATTTCGAACAAAATTACGAACAACCATACGAATTTCAAAAAATAATCTAACCTTCAGCATTTGCATAATTGATTCCATGAAATTCTTGGACAAGAAGTAGATAATAGGAGGTTGAGAAATGAGAACGCATGTCTACGGAAGGAAAACAGAGGGAGAGGGCCGAGAGACGACGTAGTGGGGAAGAAGGAGAAGAGAGGGAGAGAGAAAGTTAGTTTGTGTTAATATTAGTTTGAGATCTTGGCCGTTGAAAGGATCTAATCTAATGACAGTGAATCATTCTCATTTCTCACCTAATTTCCTTTCTCACATGATCTTGCCTCTATATATATATATATATATATATATATATATATATATATATATATATATATATATAATGTACTACTATATATATTATGAATAATATTTAATTTTGCCATGTATTATGAATGGACAATTGATATTTAGTCGCTTTGCTGTTAATCGATGGCTAAATTATCATTTCTTAATTTTTAAAAGTTGTAAAGTATACAAACAACCTTTTCTAGTATTATCTATTTCCCACCCGCCCCACCCGCTCCATCCGCAGTTGATGGATGGGCGGATATGGATGGAACTTTTGGCGGGTGATGGATGGTGTGGATGGGGATTTGGTTCGCGGGTGATGGGGTGGGTTGAGATCCACCCGACCCATCTCCCGACCCATTGCCCGGCCTTAGTCGCGAACCCGTCATGAAAGTGGGTCGTCATTGATGGAAAATCCCGTCGTTAGCCCCCATCGTGAAAGGTAGTAACGTGTATTCTCGTTGTTATTTGGTTGTTAGCGCCGGTCGCAAAAGGCATTTCAAAATCTGAAACCTATATGAAACCCAAATGACACATTTCATGCCTTAGAAGAACTTCTTCATTTTGTGCAGATTTAAGATAAAAATTACCTTCAATATAGCAGATTTAAGATGAAAATCAAAGGTGTATATCGTAAAACAGTTCGACTTCTTCAACGAGAAGTCTATGGAGGAGAAGCGAGGCGGGCGGGGATGGCAGGGCGAGCGGGAATGGCGTGTATAACATAAAATCCACACCCGTTCCACCACCCATTGCGGTACAATTTTCATCCACATCCTCTCCCTACGCCCACCAAACCTAGACCCATCCCCCCGTTTTACGGGGATGGAGTGGGTCTCTTACTTGACTCGCCCTACCGACATCTTTAAATAGAGGCATTCTTGATGCCTTTTAAAAGAAAATGTTTTAGTTAAACTGTGTTGTCCATGTTTCCCTTCGTTTCCCCTAATTATGTTTCCGGTTTCTATAAAACCTAGTTAAAGAGCATGATTGTAATAGCATATTATACTATACCCTATTTGCCTTTGTTCGAGAAAAAAGGTGATGTATTGTGACATATATATGTTGCCAGGTTCAATTACTTAAAACTCATCAATACTCCCAAGTCCTAGACATACTTATCATATGAGTCTAGAAAGAAATCTAGCTGAAAGAGAAAGATAAAGAACATATACAATTTATCCCATAGAAAAAAAGAAGAACGTAGTACAATTTCTTTTTGTGGATAACAATCGAAGAAAAAAGTGAGCAAATTTTTGGGTCAATGTCAAGCCATGCGACATGTATATGTTGCCAGGTTCAATTACTTAAAACTCATCACATACTAATCATACGAGTCTAGAAAGAAATCTAGCTGAAAGAGAAAGATAAAAGAACATATACAATTTATCCCATAGAAAAAAAGATATCATAGTTTAATTTCTTTTTGTCGACAACAATTGAAGAAAAAGTGAGCAAGTTTTTGGGTCAAGCCATGCCCTTACTAAGAAAGAGCATGAGCTAATGTGTATGTTTCCACATGGGAGCCGCATTTTGCGCCTTTTGCGGCTATTTGAAAGACCCATTTCGTTTAGTTATTTTTAGCAAAACCTTATAATTCTTCATAAAGCTTAGATTTGGATCCTTTTTTAGTACTGCCACTTGAAACTATGAAAGGTCAAACATGGAATTGTCTCCAATTACATACATGTCTCAAAAATGGAGAAAAAGACTTGGTCATGTTTTTATGATGATTAGCCAATTAATAGCGTAGTTCCCTCAAAGAAAAAGTAGCATTCAGTTAATGCTTTTCTTACTCTGCCACTATGATTGATATCAAGAATCATATTGACTTTGGACTTAACTACATCTTAAAGCGCTTGTTTCCCCAATTTATTTTCGGTTCGGTTCGCCTCCTAAATTATTATCATTACCGTTAATTAGTTATAATTTAATCTCGGTTCGTTCGTTTAATTGGTTGATTCGCTTCAGTTTAGTTCGGTTGTTTTATGCCGAAGAGAACAGGCCTAAGGTCTGTTTTCTTCGGCATAAAAACAATCGAATCAACTGATAGAATCGAATCAACCGAATCGATTAAATTATAACTAATAGTAATGATGATAATTTAGTAATCGAACCGAAATGAACCGAACTAAATTGAAATGGACCTAACTAAACCGGAACCGAATTGAAATGGATCAACTAAACCCGAATCGAATTGATTGGAGCCGAACCGAACCGAATTGATTGGAACCAATCGAACCGATTGCAACCGAACCGAATTGAACCGAGCGGAATCAATCAAAATAAGTTGGGAGAACATGCTCTAAGCTCGTGATAAAGCACTAGCAACTAGAGGCCAAATCGCCACTAGTAAGGAGCCTTTTGCAAAAAGAAATTGTTGGAGGGTTCAACATAAAATGGGTTGGCAAAAAGGTGGAAAAGTAGCTAAAGCTAGTTAGATGTCGGAACAAGTACACTAATTGAATTAAAAAAATCATATCCGGTATTACTCAACGGATTTTAATCGAGATAAGAAAAAACAAAAGTGATTTTAAGAACCACTATTTGTGTGTGTGTGTTTAAAACACTTGTTATTTGTAAAGCAACTCATGTTTATGTGCTTGAGACACTTGTTATTTATAAATCAACTCATGTTTGTGTGTGTTAAATCTTACTTTTTGTTAAAAAAGTATAACCGTAATATGAAAAGGATTAATTGATGGGAATAATCCCACCTTTGGCCGGTTTGCTCAAAATAGTCTCATCTTTAGAAATTCCGGGGATAATCCCACCTTTAAGGTACGTCCGCCCAAAACAAGTCATTACTGTTGGTAACTCGCAAATGTAGGTTTCATCCCTTAACTGTAATTAAAACTAACTTAATATATATGTTAATAAACTAATCTTAATCAAACACCTAAATTAAGTTATTTAATTAAAAAGTAAGTTTTAAGAAAAAAATAAAAAACCGAACCACTCGACCTCCACCCCCGAACGACAAGCCCTCCCCTCTACCAACCCACCCACCCCCCAAAACGACCAACACCTCCACCATAAAAACCACCATCCCTTCTAGCCCCTACCCTCAAACAAGACCCCCGTCCCACGCAAAACAACCTCTTGAAATCATCGCCACTCTCCCCATTGAAACCGGCCTCACCCCCACACAAAACCACCCCCGTAGATCATCGCAAGATTCACAACCCCCAAACAACCTCACCCACACGCAAAGCCACCCCTAGAATTTATAGCGACCTCCCAAAATAGCCCCCTCCCCCAAAAACCATCCTTATTTGAGTTTATCGTCAATAACTCAATTTCGCACCCCCAAACAAATCCTTACCCACATGCTTGCTGTTTGTTCAAACGAGGTAAAGTGGGTGGAGGAGAAGGACTGTGAGAGGAAGAGAGAGAATATAAGGTCGAAGGAGGAGGAGGAGTGAGAGAGTTGTTATCATCAATGGAGGAGAGAAAAGATGGGGATGGGAGAGGACTTGGAATAGGGATTGGTGACAGGAGCATTGTTGCGGCGGCTGCGGGGAGGGGAGAGGGTGGTTTTGGGGCGTTGAGGGTGGTTTTGGGGCGCTGAGGGTTAGTGTTGTTAGGGTTAGTGTTGTTAGGGTTAGGTGGTGTCAATTATGGCAAGAATCGTAACAACCCCGAATTTCCACTTTTTTTTGAAAACATATCGAGTACAAAGCATGGACAATTCAAGAGTTTGTTATGCCGCGGTTATTAAACATTTAATAACAAAGAGCGAAAGGTACTACTACTAATACATAAATTAATTATTAACTATTACAACTAAAAGAAAATGTAATTAATTAATACACTCCTATAGCAAACCATAATTCTAAACTATTACGAATGAAGTCTTAACTTTAATAAATCTACATCTTGGTGAAGTCAACGCTCTCACCCAATATAAGCTAGTCACCACCAAGCCCCGCACATTGAAAACATGTAATATCGCCCAAAAGGAGTGAGCAAGATTTCATACCAATAACAACTTTGAACTATCCAATGTGCGGGTGGAATACATAGATAGTATTCCACAAAATCATTTCACTTGTACAACATTCAACTTGAATATAATAGACAACCTTCAATAATTCAAATCCACTTTACTTTCTTTCTAAACCATCTCGTAAAACTTTCAAATATAACTCCTTTGAAACTCGTGAGTAGGAAGTAATAAAAAATCCAATGAGTTAGCTAGGCTCACTAGATAAGGTAAACACCAAAGTCCCTAGTATGCATACCCCTAACTTGATAACGTATCAAGAAGGAAGACGAATGGCAAGAGTATTGATCAATATACTCCCAACTACTAAAATAAATTGTTGAGACACTCGTTAACTCAACATACTTCCATACTCGAGGAATACCGCTACCTAAGGCAACCCCACAATTTAATTAAAACTTGGTAACAATGAGGAACTTCCTCCTTTTCATAATCTCAACTTGTCTCACGAGGAACTTCCTCCTTTTAATAATCTCAAACTTGTCGCACGAGGAACCTCCTCCTTTTAATAATCTCATAAATTATTTTGATATAAATATCGTCAAAACAATTAAAAGCTCCATAATAGCATCGTAAAAACGATTCCAAACTCAATATAAATCACCAATCAATATGAAATACTTTCGAAATAATCGTACAAGCTTAGTATGAAATCTTACCTCTTACGAATCACATCAAAACAACCATCTCCAAAACGACTCTTTAGTGAACGAAAAGCTACATAATAACATATATGTATTCAATAAATAATAGTAGACTTGGTTAACTAGTAATGAGCTTTAACTAACTCTAGTTTTATAAAATATGAGCCTCTTAATTCAAATGACATAACTAACTAATACTAACAATACTAAAAATCTCTTAGTTTATATAGAACCAACACTTAAGTTTCATAATCTATATTTAGGTACTCCAAAATCCATTAGGAAACATTCACATGAAAACATTCAAACTTAAAGCACTCGAAACTAATATACAATTTATTAATTTCAAGAGAAACTTAAAATGGGAATAACTTCCTCATTCGAACTCCAAATCAAGCGTTTCTTGAGCCTATCTTGAGTAAAATTTCGATACGAACAACTTTTGTGAAATAATATTTTTTCTAAAAATACCCGTAAACCGCTTTTAAAACCGCATTTTACGAACCGACGGGTAATTTATACGAACTACCCACAAATTTCTTTGAACAACAAGTTTACTTAACAATCCATTAATCTAAACTAACTACTAAACACCTAAATAAACATTCTATTCATTCAATTACACACCCAAACAATTAAAATCAAAACCCCCAATTCAATTTATCTCAAGAACCCTAAACCGACAAAACCCCAATTCGAAATTAAGCTAAAATGAAATTAAAACATGATAAAGAGTCTTACTTGATTAAGGGAAGGTAATAGGGTGAAACACACTATAAAAGACCCAAAAAAACTGTTCTTTCATCCGATTTCCGACCCGAAATCCAGAAGCCCAAGAACCAATTCCTCTCTTCAAAACTAACGAACCAAAGATGAAGATGGAGATGATGGATCAAGTTGATGCGTGATAGTGATTGATGATCTCTTCTTTTGGTTTTTCTTTTGTAGCTTTGATGGAGTATTGAAGCCAAAGGTTGAAGAAAATATGGAATGAAAGTCGTGGGTTTTGAATGTCGTACAACCCTCCTTTCTTTTCCTTTATTTCTTTTTTTTCTACTTTCTCTCTCCTAGTCTCCTTATAATACTAGTAGTATATGATAGGTATTGGGTAGTTATCCTAGTAAATCTAGGAATTTATTTTTGACTCCTTCTAAGGTAAGGTTAATAAGTGGGAAATAAAATATATTTAATAAAAGAACATTTTAAATATTTTTTTATAAACTAAAATAATATAACTAATTACTAAACAGGTACAAAAATACGGGATGTTACAATCTACCCCCCTTAAAATAAGTTTCGTCCCGAAACTTAAAGTATTATTCAAATGATCAAACTTATACTCTTGTTTTTAAATACAAGTCATTAACTCTATAAGTTAGCCAACTACTATCACTGGATAACATCTCCAACAATCAAATCATTTCGGAGAACATGTCCGCAACTAATTCACTTTCTTATAGATCAATTCAATCGACCACCTTTATAACCACAATAATTCCAACTAATATATTCATACCATAACAAGTAGAACCAACATCTCATAGATCAATTGATTTGATCAACCTTAGAGACATACAACCATTTCAACTAAGAATGTTCATACTATAAGAAGTAAAACATGCAACATATTACAAGGTTTACCATAAAACTTTACCATAAAACTTCTAATCATACATGAATTAGGTATACATCACATGTGAAATCATAACTTTTAGCACCAAACATACAATTGGTACGAAATCTACCCCCTAAAAAGGAAGTTACGCCCTCGTAACTAACAATAACATGAACAAGAGATGGGGACACATAAAACACATGGCATCCTTGGTCTTACGAGTAGTTCCTCGGTGTTGTGGCTTTGACCACAAAACCTTTACTATCCATTTCAACCCCGCGGGTCTTACGGGTCTATTGGTCTAGAGTCTCAACTATAACTCCAACTATCACCATGTGAAGAGTTACTAATACGATGTTGTAACTCAAGAAACACGGAATACATTACAAACACAATCAACTATCCTTTCAAGGATCACATATGGACCGATAAATATGGGAATCAACTCCCTTACTAAGGCTTAGACACGGCGGGAAATAATCTAAGTCCAGCCTAAACCGAACCACTACTTGTCACACTCGTTGGACTATGTCGTAGAGTGTGGAATTCAATTCATAACTACACTATGGTTCACAAGCGCTTTAAATAATAACATAGGATTTCCTCTAAAATCCGGCGGAGTTTCCTTTGTAAAATCGATAACTCGAAATGAGAAAAGGTGTTCTAAACTCTGTTACAATCCACAATACATAAAAGCATTTCCAAATCCAGTACTCAACGCTTTCGCGAAGCAACAACTAACCCGAACCGAGAGTACTATTTCTCTTCTAAAAATAGAAGTAAAGACTCATACAATATGAACTCACCATTACATGGATGGGCGTACTCGCCTAAAAAACATAAAATAATTCACAAGTCGACATCTAGAACTTCAACTTGAAGTTATTATAACACTCCACAATCACCAAGGCATACCACAAATGGCAAAACAAAATACTTTGATGGTCGCATCAATATTTGGCCGAGTCCTAACCCATAAACATTCATAGCACGTTGTTTTGGAGTTTATGACTCTCACGTAATCAATGACACCACGACAATCACATCAAAGCACACTAAGCATTTACATCCAAATAGTACTTAAATAACCTTACACGTGAATATGCAATTTTCTTTCTTTCAAAACGAATCTTTATTGGAAATCCAATAATAAATGACCCTTTTATAGAACTCTTGTTTTGCAAAAACTTTGCTAAATCATTCTTACTATCACAACAGTATTCTAGACATGAAGTAACAACTTGCTAAGCTTTATCGCTTTAAAACAATTCCTTGATGGGGATCCAATCAATCCAAATAATAAGGCATATATTTCCGATACTAGGGTATTGAGGCTGGGAACCTCGACAATGGGGTCAACATAATCCCGACAACAAAGGTGGAGTTTAAAATCTCCGGCATTGGTTTGACTCATTGTCATGACAGTGGGGCGTGGAGACTTGAAACCTCCGCCATGGGGCCGCCGTCCAACTATTCACTTTACTTGGGTTGAAACCCCAGGCAAGTTTAAAGCACATACACGATTTCATATATTCTTCACTAAACAACAAGTCTCCTATTACTTAGTAACACTCAAAAAACACATCATAGAGCGGTAGAAAGCTCCATTGAGAGACCTTGAGAGCTCACAATCCGTAGTAGACTTGCCCCCTTTAAAAACTTTTTCAAAAAACGTGTTCTTAACTTTTCCAAAATTCACTCAAATCGTTGTAGAAAAACCATTTCTAGATCGATTCGAGAACGAATCCACAACTTTAATTGAAACGTGACTAAATCACTTTCACACACTACACAAACAAATTGAACAATCTCACATAGCCTTTGGTAGGGTAACTTACTCGTTGATCATACGGGGCCAAATCGAGCTACTAAGGTACTACAAAAATGATATGCTCTATTTACATGAAACTAAAGCTTACTTTATACAAAACTCCCTTTTAGAACCATGCTCAAAATTTACACACATTCATAACACATCATAAACCGTTCACACTATAGTTTCACGAAATAAAATTTCAAGTCGTGCATGGATACGTAAATCACATAAACTAACGACTCCATCAACAATAATGGTGGTATTACCCTTGCCACTCGATACTCAACACTCCAAACATAGCAATCAAGAGTTAACTTAAACTCACTTCTCAAGGTTCATGAAATATATATGGTCCACTATACTTCCTTAGTTTTTATTAAATTCATTAGTTTCGACCCAAACAACTAGTCATAGACTTGCGACATGATACACGTAACCCTTACTCACTTAAAACTTAATCAAATTAATCAATTACACACTTTGACCACTATAATAACTTAATTAGTCTCATTCTTCGGACACTTAAGTAAATTGAGTTTATGCACATTAAACCATTCCCAATGGCCTCTATGTCATTAACGACGATTTGTTCAACTTTAAGTGGGCGTCTAACGCCCCCAGGGCAACACAAAGGAGAGCTTGTTATAACCAAGCTATCTCGAGGTTCTCAACCAAATTAACATGGTACAACTATAACTCCACAACTACAATCATTTCATTAGACAAGTGCAAGAACTAAGGAACTTGTAGCTTGTCATTTAAGGTTAGTGACTCCCAAATCAAGAACTTTGCAATGACCTTAACCAAAGACTTATATTACTTCAACTTATACTCCTAACATTAAACTCAATGAGAAGAGACTCTCTTTGTTAAATCGGCCTACATTAGACTCGCTAACCATTTTAGTGTTATTAGACCTTGATCACTACTAAACAAATCACACAACGGGGAACTACGCGTCCCACCATCGACATGACTCGATTTGACATTATGCCTTGCATATGTCACCACTCTATAGCCTCACTAGATACATGACAGTTGCTAGTTGTTCTATAATGGTCTCAAACCGACTCCTCGACATCGACGAATAAACAATAATACTTTACCGGGGTCAAACGGTTGACCCCTTAACATGTTATGAGACGACTTTGACTAGTCACGGGTATGCTACGAGAAACCGACCCACTTGGACTAATTACTTTTTCCTTTAGCTATAGCGTATCACCACAAATACTCCATAAAAGTTAACAAAACACGAATACTTACAATAGATAGTCATCTCATGACTCCGCAGACGACTTTAAACTCACGTAAACAAAGTCCATAGGCATGACCAAGAGAGATAATAACTTGAGTTTCAACTCTTGTTCTAGCCTCAACACACAATCATACACTAACAAGTCAATTCATAGCACTTAGTCAACAAGACTAGCATATCCAAGACATAACCAAACCATTCCCCGTAAGGTTTTAAATTAACAATACACACTAACTACATTTCGTGTATACCATCACGCAACTCAATTAATTTGGTAATTCAAGAATCAAGTAGTTAATCACTAAATATTCTCAAGGCCAAAAAATGGATAAAGTACGGGGAGGTGGGTGGGTCTAACACCACAACACACACAAGAGCAAAAAAAAATAAAATAAAAGGGGAGTGCCACTTTGAATGGAATAAGGCTCACCCTTATCCACTATAATAGTTGGTCCTAATGCGAACATAAAAACCGACGAGCTAGGATACTTTAATGAAATAGGTGACGATAGAAATTAACATCAAGACGGAATGTCACCCCAAAGTTCACGTAAACAAATGGAACTAAATTACGCATTATGCGACTCAAGCTTGGACTTATAGCACACTCTCGGCTATGCACCAACTTAAAATCACAACCAAACAAGGATATACTCGAAATGGTTTACCTTTACTTGCCAAGACATTCCAAACATGGAAGCAAGCACAACTTAACTTGAACCAAACATAAAACTCAACTAGTTCCACACTTACCAAACTCATTGACTTTATCAAGTCAAACATCCACATAAGAGGGATCCACAACAACTATCATACACAACAACCACATGTAATCCCTTACTTTCCATATCTCAATCTTACCTCTGCTTCTCAAATTTTAATACTTTCATTTATTTAGTCTTACTTAAGGTCACAACCTCAAGGTTACAACTCTAGGCACAACCCACTAGGTCACAAAAATCTACCTCAAGGTAGGGATGGATCCAACTTCCAATCAAAACAATGATTAAAACTTTCAGACATTATTCTTCATCATTAACACACACCCCACGTGGTGGTCTTAATGGTGATGAACAATCCACATAGGGAGAGGTACTTTCCCCTAAAAACATAATTTCAAAATAAACAAAGGAATTTGGAGATCCCAATAGGTACTAAACCGATGGTCACAACTCTAGGTCTCAATCCTAGACCACAACTCAAGGATAACCTCTGTGGCAAACATAAGGCCCTACACCTTAGCACTAAACCGGTGGCTAATCCTCCAGACCACTATAAGCTCAACTCTAAGCTCTAGCCATAGACTCGAGCCGTTGGCTCTGATACCAACCGTAACAACCCCCGAATTTCCACTTTTTTTTTGAAAACATATCGTAGTACAAAGCATGGACAATTCAAGAGTCGTTATGCCGCTGCTATTAAACATTTAATAACAAAGAAGACGAAAGATACTACTACTAATACATAAATTAATTATTAACTATTACAACTAAAAGAAAATGTAATTAATTAATACACTCCTATAGCAAACCATAATTCTAAACTATTGCAAATGAAGTCTTAACTTTAATAAATCTACATCTAGGTGAAGTCAACGCTCTCACCCAATATAAGCTAGTCACCACCAAGCCCCGCACATTGAAGACATGTAATATCGCCCCAAAAGGCCGAGCAAGATTTCATACCAATAACAACTTTGAACTATCCAAGTGCGGGTGGAATACATAGATAGTATTCCACAAAATCATTTCACCCCGTACAACATTCAACTTGAATATACTAGACAACCTTCAATAATTCAAATCCACTTTACTTTCTTTCTAAACCATTCTCCAAAACTTTCAAATATAACTCCTTTGAAATCTGTGAGTAGGAAGTAATAAAAATCCAATGAGTTAGCTAGGCTCACTAGATAAGGTAAACACCAAAGTCCCTAGTATGCATACCCCCTAACTTGATAACGCATCAAGAAGGAAGACGAATGGCAAGAGTATTGATCAATATACTCCCAACTACTAAAATAAATTGTTGAGACACTATTAACTCAACATACTTCCATACTCGAGGGAATACCGCTTACCGGCAACCCCACAATTTAATTAAAACTTGGTAACAATGAGGAACTTCCTCCTTTTCATAATCTCAACTTGTCTCACGAGGAACTTCCTCCTTTTAATAATCTCAAACTTGTCGCACGAGGAACCTCCTCCTTTTAATAATCTCATAAATTATTTTGATATAAATATCGTCAAAACAATTAAAAGCTCCATAATAGCATCGTAAAAACGATTCCAAACTCAATATAAATCACCAATCAATATGAAATACTTTCCGAAATAATCTGTACAAGGCTTAGTATGAAATCTTACCTCTTACGAATCACATCAAAACAACCATCTCCAAAACGACTCTTTAGTGAACCGAAAAGCTACATAATAACATATATGTATTCAATAAATAATAGTAGACTTGGTTAACTAGTAATGAGCTTTAACTAACTCTAGTTTTATAAAATATGAGCCTCTTAATTCAAATGACATAACTAACTAATACTAACAATACTAAAAATCTCTCTTAGTTTATATAGAACCAACACTTAAGTTTCATAATCTATATTTAGGTACTCCAAAATCCATTAGGAAACATTCACATGGAAAACATTCAAACTTAAAGCACTCGAAACTAATATACAATTTATTAATTTCAGCAGAAACTTAAAATGGGAATAACTTCCTCATTAGAACTCCAAATCAAGCGCTTCTTGAGCCTATCTTGAGTAAAATTTCGATACGAACAACTTTTTGTGAAATAGTATTTTTGCTAAAAATGCCCAGAAACTGCTTAAAACCGCATTTTACGAACTGACGGGTAATTTATAATGAACTACCCACAAATTTCTTTGAACAACAAGTTTACTTAACAATCCATTAATCTAAACTAACTACTAAACACCTAAATAAACATTCTATTCATTCAATTACACACCCAAACAATTGAAATCAAAACCCCCAATTCAATTTATCTCAAGAACCCTAAACCGACAAAACCCCAATTCGAAATTAAGCTAAAATGAAATTAAAACATGATAAAGAGTCTTACTTGATTAAGGGAAGGTAATAGGGGTGAAACACACTATAAAAGACCCGAAAAAATGTTCTTTCATCCGATTTCCGACCCGAAATCCGCAAGCCCAAGAACCAATTCCTCTCTTCAAAACTAACGAACCAAAGATGAAGATGGAGATGATGGATCAAGTTGATGCGTGATAGTGATTGATGATCTCTTCTTTTTGGTTTTTCTTTTGTAGCTTTGATGGAGTATTGAAGCCAAAGGTTGAAGAAAATATGGAATCAAAAGTCGTGGGTTTTGAATGCTGTACAACCCTCCTTTCTTTTCCTTTATTTCTTTTTTTCTACTTTCTCCTCCTAGTCTCCTTATAATACTAGTAGTATATGATAGGTATTGGGTAGTTATCCTAGTAAATCTAGGAATTTATTTTTGACTCCTTTTAAGGTAAGGTTAATAAGTGGGAAATAAAATATATTTAATAAAAAAGAACATTTTAAATATTTTTTTATAAACTAAAATAATATAACTAATTACTAAACGGAGTACAAAAATACGGGGTGTTACGAGAATGAATGGTTTGGGAGGGAAGTATGTTTTTTCTTAATTTGACCCGGTTCAATCGGTAATCCTTGGTAAGGCCTCGTTTTAAGAAGATAAGTTGAAAAGGTAGGATTATTATCGGATCATTAAAAGATTGGACCACTTTCAAGACCTGGACAAAAAAGTTGCATCGATTAGCGTATTTCGCCAACTTTTTCCTCAAAAAAGTGCAAGTGATGTTTATAAGAACCTTTGCTTGTGTGTTTAAAATACTTGTTCTTTATAAACCATCTTTATGGGTTTGAAAATTGAAACAATTGTTATTTGTAGATCAACCCATGTTTGTGTGTTAAATCTTATATATCTTGTCAAAAAAAAGTACAATCGTAATCTCGAATAAAGTAAGAGTTGCATCGATTAGCGTGTTCCACCCACCCTTTTTCCCCCAAAAAAGTGCAATTATAAGAACCCTAATTTGTGTGTTTAAGACACTTGTTATTTATAAATCAAGCTATGTTTATGTGTTTGAGACACATATCATTTATGAATCAACTGCAATCTCTAGAGGAAAAAAGTAATTAACGAGGTTTTTGTTAAACCCTCCAACAATTATTTTTTTTTTGCAAAAGGGTCCTTGCTAGTGCTTTATCACCCCTCTACATCTATTGAACAATTTTAGAAGAAAATAATGATAGTAGAATGTGACATATGGGATGAGTGTTTTTGGGGTAAAAAGTATCACCTCCCTTATGCATCATTAAAAAATATTGTTAATGTTGAGTTGGATTCCACCTTACATTAAATTGTATTAGTAGTGGGTAATATACTTATTGTAATAGGCTGTCCTTCTCACCGACTTTTATAGAGGATTAATGCACAGGGAATTAAAGAACTTCAAGGCCGAACCAACCGCTACCATCACACTCACCGAATTATATCAAAGAATGTGAAAACGAGAATGTAAATCTAATTCAAATTAATTACTATTAAAAACTTTAATTAAACTTCACAAAAAGAATTACATTAATAACTAAAGTATCACAAGTCGAGCGACCTCACTTCGAAATTCAAATTAATGCTACCATTCATACTTTAGCAATCCAAAACCTTCAACTTTAGAGAATTTTAAATTTTGAACCCGCAATGTGGTTTTTCGCCACCCACCAAGTGACGTGCCACGTAAATGACAAAGTAAAACATACACACATCAAGAAAGTCGAGTACTAACTCATAAAACACAGTTAAAACATGCTTTTGTGTTCCTTACTTGAAAATCATTCCGTAACGCCCCGACTTTCATACATCTTTATTAAGTTAATTAATCGAGATTAGCAACGGAAGACTTAGCTTAGTCGGCGCGTTACCGCCCCGTACTTTCCACTAGGGAAAATACAAGGCGACATTTAACATTAACTTACATGGACATTACTTTGATTCTACACTCTTAAAAAGAGACACTTTAATAGTAGATTAATATTTTCTAAAAATTTCTAAGCGAGAGTTCCCTTTTGTAGAATTGGACAACCCAAATGGGAAAATGTTTGAAAAACTCGTTATAAAATATTTTCAAATCCATAACTCAACGCTTTCATGAGTAGTAGCTAAAGAGAATCGAGAGCACTATTGCTCAAATCCGGAACTAGAAATGAAACTAAATCATTACCTTTATTAACTAATACAAAGTGGAACGTCCCGCCTCAAAAAGAACATAAACAATCATAGCCGAGCTCTTAGTATGTAACAGCTTCTATCTTGGAAAAGATGCTCCGTAACTTCAACTCAGTAACTATTATAACATCGCCACCCACTAAGTGACAGCCACAAGAGTGACAAAACAAAACATTGGACAGACACATCAAAGACAACGCCGAGTACTAACCCATAAAACATTCTTAAAACATGCTTTGGTGTCTACGACTCTCACGTAATCAACACGTTCACATCATTCATAACCGTATCACAACAACATAGCAACATTCACATAATCCATTATCATTCACCATGTTTCATGACCTTTAACTACTTTCGAAATCATAGCGTAGTCGTAACATCATCATAGTTCTTTCATATCAAAGCGTAAGACATACTTTCATATCATTAGAAAATAAACATTCATAAACATATACTTAAAGTCATACGTAATATCATAAATCATCATCATCTTTCATTTACTTAACTAGTAATGATCGTACTTATCGTAATAACATAGTTATTTCCACAAGATTCGTTCATAAACATCACTAATCATCATATTCATAAAACATTCCATATTTCCTAATCCAATCATCAATAACATAATGTGTGAAATCATAAAACATAATCGCAATCATAATCATACTTCCGTAACATCATAGTCATCATCTTGCATAACATTAAATCATAAAATCATCAACATAACAAATATTTCATTTCATATCATAAGTTTCATCATTATCTTTTCATCTTTTAGCTTCGTAACGGCAAGTATAGACATGTGGGACGTCTCCCACCATGTGATGATCCTCAAGGAGCCCAGCTCCCTTGTTGGATACACCACCATGCGATGATCCTCAAGGAGCCCGGCCTCCCTTGTTGGATACACTGCCGAGACATGTGGGACGTCTCCCACCATGTGATGATCCTCAAGGAGCCCAGCCCCTTGTTGGATACACCACCATGCGATGATCCCTCAAGGAGCCCCGGCTCCTTTGCTGGATACACCGCCGCACCAAAATAACATGCGGTACCCCTCAAGGAGCCCGGCTCCCTTGTTGGGTGTACGACGGGTGCGAAGGTACGTATGCCACCGCAAAGTAGATAAGCGTAACATTATAACGCCGTAACCTCTTTCACTTTTATTTATCATGTTTCGCTTGTTTAGGATTCATCAGGCATAAGCCATAGATCCTTCATGAATCATACTGAGCATCAATAACTCATAAGATCATCATTTACGAAACTCATTCAAAACAAATTAAGTTTCCCACAATCCATGTAAAGAATCACATCACGTATCCTTAACATAATCATAAACATCATTTCACAAACACATTTCAAGGGAATCATGGGTGTTAGCAATAGATGTTACTTTCATACTTTCGTATCGTTTTGAATGATCATAACGTAAATTATATAATCGGGAATCAGCTAAGCATATCTCATACCTTTAAGTACTTTTAAGAATAACAACGAGAAACATATCGAAGCATAGCGAAACATAAGCAGTCTTTTCGTATCTCATATCGTTTAAGAGTCATTCATACTTTTCATTGGTTTAATTAAAAGGTCTACTTTAACATATTCAGTAATACATGAACATATATCATAGCAAACATTTCATAACTCATCATTCATAAGAACAAGAGTCATCATTTAACACTTTCCGATCACTTGGAAACAAGAGGCATACTTATTCCATACTCCTTCATATCCATATAATAAGTTTATTAGCGATATAGTTCACATAACCAATTAGCGCCATTAAACATCATTCGACTCTAGGCAGCGTTCTCACAATAGTCCTTAATACGTTTCTCTTAGCTTTGCATGTTATTAACATATTATAATAAACTCGATATAGTTAACAAGTGTACTTTAAAAGTCATAAAATACGTAATTGTCTCAAAAATCAATAAATCAACTCAATTCATCTTTAACCCATACATTATTTCAACCTCGTGGATGAATACTTAACCATCATATTGAACGTATCAACCCATAAAGGTAATTAAGTAATTCCCTAAAACTTCTTAACAAATATCTTAAGATCTTCTCATCACATAGTTAGCCAATAATCCAACTTTAGTAATTATAACTCACCATAAATTAGTCTAAATTCCATAAATAGTACGCTTTTAAGCCACCGAAAGCGCCATAATTCACAAATATAAGTTTACTAGGAAATCAATAGAATGACTTCTAAAACATTGAGTAATACTTGTTATTATAGTTCACCCAAATCCGCTTCCATCAACTCAATCAATTTCATCAATTCAATCAATTTCATCAACCAATTCCAATTTCATCCAAAATTAATATTAACCAAGTCTTGCGATTTATTCAAGTAATACTAAAAATTAACATAGTTGTAACACTTACCATAACTCAGAATTCAAAGCATCAACAATAAATAACAAAGTTTCGGAATTCATCACTTTAATAATATCACCTCTAACATGAGGAAAGTAAAAGAGAGGAAGAAGGGGGGTATAGTACCCTCTGCTCACTTGGAGCAGGGACGAAACAGTAGAAGACAAGGGGGTTTCGAAGCCTCGGTGCACGGCGCGAGCACCGCGAGGCCGGTGCGCAACGCGGGGAGGTGGCGATGACGCGGGGAGGTGGCGACAAGCTTCGCCGACAAAGCGGCCGAGCAGAAGAAGAAAGATAGCACGCAAAGCAACGGCGGCAACGAACGGAGGAGCGACAACAGCTGAGTGGAAAACTCCGGCGAACTCGGGGACGGCGGAGGAGCGTCGAAGAGGAAGAGAAGCAAGAGGGAGAGAGAGGTGAGAGGAACTTGGGGTTTTGGGGTTTCACCGGGAGAGAGAAATGATGGGTCGGGGTTTCTTTGGGTGAGGGGAGAGATATAAGGGGGGTGCTTGGGGTTTTCACGGGAGAGAGAGAAAATGGGGGTTTCTTTGAAGAGAGAGATAAATGGGGTTTGGGGTTTTATTTCAAGAGAGAGAAAATAATAGGGGGTTTGGGGGTGAAAATATAACAAAAGAGAAAAAAGAAATTTAAAATTCATTTGGTTATTTAAAATCCAAAAATATATTATTCCTATCTTTAAAAAAATAGATTAATAAATACATTACATCATTTTAATTTACAACTCATATGCCAACTCAAATAAAATAAGAATTTTCAAAACATGATTAACTTTATAATTATAATTAACGCTAATTAAAACGCTCCGAAAAATGGGGTATTACATCCTACCACCCTTATAAAAAGTTCGTCCTCGAAACTTGCAATAAGTTAATCGAGAATACAACAAGCTAAATTCATTTAGACAAAACCAAGATCTCAAGCTTTCATGGCTTCTTAGGTATTCAGCCTCCATTCCGCCATCATCTTTTGTAACTCTACTTCAACTCGATTCGCGAAATCGAGGAGCAAAGAAAACAAAAGGGGCAAACATGTTGGCAATGAATTCCAACTAATTCATTTAGTGAGATCTCGTTTGAAATTCAGTTGGTTTCTCAAATCATATAAGTTTTATAAAATACATACTTTAAGAAAACGATATCATGAACGGATAACAAGTCATCCGTGAGATACAACGAACACATTCGGAGGTAACTAACAAAGAAAATTGAAGGTACCACATCTTGAGTAAACAAATTCACATTGCACACGCAAAAGCGCAAACTCTCAAACGGCTTGGTTCATTTATACCTAACTTTTAGCCAACCCATTAAACCTATTTAAAACCTTTACGCCACGATATGGAGATCATAGCGCACTCCGAACCTAACTCCGGTCTCGATATCACTCGTAACGCCCGACTTTCATACATCTTTATTAAGTTAATTAATCAGATTAGCAATTGAAGACTTAGCTTAGTCGGCTGTTGCTATCGCCGTACTTTCCACTAGGGGAAAATACAAGGCTACATTTAACATTAACTTACATGGACATTACTTTGATTTGACACTCTTAAAAGAGACACTTTAATAGTAGATTAATATTTTCTAAAAATTTCACAGAGTTCCCTTTGTAAATTGGACAACCCAAATGGGAAAATGTTTGAAAAACTCGTTATAAAATATTTTCAAATCCATAACTCAACGCTTTCAGGAGTAGTAGCTAAAGAGAATCGGGAGCACTATTGCTCAACCCGTAACTAGAAATGAAACTAAATCATTACTTATTAGGAAAAATTGTGAATAACCATCCGCCGCGATACCCTTGTTTCAAAATAACCACCCCAATTTCATTTGCGTTTAAATAACCACCTCTACTTAGCTTAACGTTTTTAAATACCCACCTCTTAACAGTAAAAGGTGACTCCGTTACCTCTCGAGGCCCGTTGACACGCTTTTATTAAATTTCCCGCCAATTTTCCTCGATTTTGACCTATATATATATCTCTAACATCGACAAACCTAATCTAAATAAATTTGGCAAAGATTTACTTCAATTCCACCGTGATTCCTCTTGAAGCTCAAAATTCGTGTATGTTCTTTGCAATTTCTAGGGTTTTAATGTATATATCTAGGGGAAATTAGGCTTTTTCTGTATTCTTATGAATTCTAAAAATTCTACCTTTATGAACTTGTTAGGAATTTGCTATGGCCGAAAGTGGAATCAACAGCTTCAAGCCACAATAAAATGCACCAAACATATCTTAATCACACTTATGCTATCACAAACACCCTAAACCCACCGAAAATTTGGCAAAAACAAAGGTTCAAGCCACTTGGTTCCATGGATTCAATGGTTTTCGAGAATTTTAAAATTGAATGAATTCTTGATCGAGTTAGCCATTCCTCTATAAATAAAAAGGAGTTTTAATTCGAGTTTTGCATCACAAATCAACAACCAAAATTCAGAATTTGATTTCCAACAAAATGGGCAAAAGATTTCAACTTTAATCCTCCGTTTCAAAACCCAAACAATCACCACGACCCACCTTTCGACCACCACCGACGAGCTCCGCAACACCAAGCAACCACCGCCACAGCCCACATCCACCACATCGCCCCACTTTCCTACCACCCGTGGCGAGCCCACATCCGAGACGCACCACCAAAGATCCACCATCTCCCCACCCCCATTCCGCGCTCTCTCTCTGGGCCTCCCCTCCAGCCTCTCCTCTCGCCCACCTCTCTTTCTCTCTCTTCGATTTCTCGCACCATCGCATCACCGCATCACCACTCTCCGCCGCCGGAACCGCCGCTATCCCGTCCGACCTTCAATGGTTAGAGAGAGAAAGAATCATCTGTCCTGTAAAGAGAGAAAGAATAATCTTGTCTAAAATTGAATGAAGAATTTAAATGGGGAGGGAAGGTGAAACAATAATTGAAGTTTGAAGAAGAAAGATGCGAGAGGAAAGAGAGAATAGGAAGAAAAAGTATGAAATGCGTGGGTTTGTTTGAGGGAGATTAGTGGTCAAGAAAAAATGGGCCCCACCCTCAACTTGAGTCACTTTTTTCTATAAGAGGGTGGGTATTTAAAAACGTTAAGCTAAGTAGAGGTGGTTATTTAAACGCAAATGAAATTGGGGTGGTTATTTTGAAATAAGGGTATCTCGAGTGTGGTTATTCACAATTTATCCTACTTATTAACTAATACAAAGTGGAACGTCCGCCTCAAAAAGAACATAAACAATCATAGCCGAGCTCTTAGTATGTAATGCCTTTCTATCTTGGAAAAGATGCTCCTAACTTCAACTCCGTAACTATTATAACACCGCCACCCACCAAGTGACAGCCACAAGAGTGACAAAACAAAACATTTGACACATCGCACAACGCCGAGTACTAACCCATAAAACATTCTTAAAACATGCTTTGGGTGTCTACGACTCTCACGTAATCAACACGTTCACATCATTCATAACCGTATCACAACAACATAGCAACATTCACATAATCCATTATCATTCACCATGTTTCATGACCTTTAACTACTTTCGTAAATCATAGCAGAAGTCGTAACATCATCATAGTTCTTTCATATCAAAGCAAGACATACTTTCATATCATTAGAAAATAAACATTCATAAACATATACTTAAAGTCATACGTAATATCATAAATCATCATCATCTTTCATTTACTTAACTAGTAATGATCGTACTTATCGTAATAACATAGTTATTTCACAAACATTCGCTCATAAACATCACTAATCATCATATTCATAAAACATTCCATATTTCCTAATCCAATCATCAATAACATAATGTGTGAAATCATAAAACATAATCGCAATCATAATCATACTTCCGTAACATCATAGTCATCATACCGCATAACATTAAATCATAAAATCATCAACATAACAAATATTTCATTTCATATCATAAGTTTCATCATTATCTTTTCATCTTTTAGCTTAGTAACGGGCGAGTATAGACATGTGGGACGTCTCCCACCATGTGATGATCCTCAAGGAGCCCACTCCCTTGCTGGATACACCACCATGCGATGATCCTCAAGGAGCCCAGCTCCCTTGTTGGATACACCGCCGAGACATGTGGGACGTCTCCCACCATGTGATGATCCTCAAGGAGCCCGCCTCCCTTGTTGGATACACCACCATGCGATGATCCTCAAGGAGCCCAGCCTCCTCGTTGGATACACCGCCGCACCAAAATAACATGCGGCACCCTCAAGGAGCCCGGCTCCCTTGTTGGGTGTACGACGGGTGCGAAGGTACGTGCACGACTGTAAAGTAGATAAGCGTAACATTATACCGCGTAACCTCTTTCACTTTTATTTATCATGTTTCGTTTGTTTAGCATTCATCTAGCATAAGCCATAGATCCTTCATGAATCATACTGGAAGCATCAATAACTCATAAGATCATCATTTACGAAACTCATTCGAAAACAAATTAAGTTTCCCACAATCCATGTAAAGAATCACATCACGTAATCCTTAACATAATCATAAACATCATTTCACAAACACATTTCGAAGGGAATCATGGGTGTTAGCAATAGATGTTACTTTCTATACTTTCAGATCGTTTCTAATGATCATAACGTAAATTATATAATCGGGAATTGTAAGCATATCTCATACCTTTAAGTACTTTTAAGAATAAAAATGTAAAACATATCGGAAGCATAGCGTAAACATGCTAGCCTTTTCGTATCTCATATCGCTTAAGAGTCATTCATACTTTCGTATCGCCTTAATTAAAAGGTCTACTTTAACATATTCGTAATACATGAACATATATCATAGCAAACATTTCATAACTCATCATTCATAAGAACAAGAGTCATCATTTAACACTTTCCGATCACTGTGAAACAAGAGGCATACTTATTCCATACTCCTTCATATCCATATAATAAGTTTATTAGCGATATAGTTCACATAACCAATTAGCGCCATTAAACATCATTCGACTCTGCACGCTCTCACAATAGTCCTCAATACGTTTCTCTTAGCTTTCCATGTTATTAACATATTATAATAAACCGATATAGTTAACAAGTGTACTTTAAAAGTCATAAAATACCGGAACTGTCCGAAAAATCAATAAATCAACTCAATTCATCTTTAACCCATACATTATTTCAACCTCGTGGATGAATACTTAACCATCATATTGAACGTATCAACCCATAAAGGTAATTAAGTAATTCCCTAAAACTTCTTAACAAATATCTTAAGATCTTCTCATCACATAGTTGCCAATAATCCAACTTTAGTAATTATAACTCACCATAAATTAGTCTAAATTCCATAAATAGTACAGGTTTTAAGCCCATTGAAAGCGTCATAATTCACAAATATAAGTTTACTAGGAAATCAATAGAATGACTTCTAAAACATTGAGTAATACCGTTATTATAGTTCACCCAAATCGGTTCCATCAACTCAATCAATTTCATCAATTCAATCAATTTCATCAACCAATTCCAATTTCATCCAAAATTAATATTAACCAAGTCTTATGTATTTATTCAAGTAATACTAAAAATTAACATAGTTGTAACACTTACCATAACTCGTGGAATTCAAAGCATCAACAATAAATAACAAAGTTTCGTAATTCATCACTTTAATAATATCACCTCTAACATGAGGAAAGTAAAAAGAGAGGAAGAAGGGGGTATAGTACCTCTCGCTCACTTGGAGGTGGACGAAAAACGAGAGAAGACAAGGGGGTTTCGATGCCTCGGTGCATGGGCCAGAGGCAGCACTGGCGAGGGCGGGCAAGAACGCGGAGGTGGCGATGACGCTGGGAGGTGGCGACGTTCTCGAGCAGACAAAGCGACAGAAAGCAAGAAGAAGACAAAGACGCAAAGCAAATGCAGGAACGAACCGGAGGAGCGACAGCAATGTGAGGGAAAACTCCGGCGAACTCGTGGACGCGGGGAGGAGCGTCGAAGAGGAAGAGAAGCGAGAGGAGAGAGAGGCAGAGGAACTTGGGGTTTGGGGTTTCACTGGGAGAGAAATGATGGGTTGGGGTTTCTTTGGGTGAGGGAGAGATATAAGGGGGGGTGCTTGGGGTTTTCACTGGGAGAGAGAAAATGGGGGTTTCTTTCAAGAGAGAGATAAATGGGGTTTGGGGTTTTATTTCAAGAGAGAGAAAAATAATAGGGGTTTGGGGTGAAAATATAACAAAAGAGAAAAAAGAAATTTAAAATTCATTTGGTTATTTAAAATCCAAAATATATTATTCCTATCTTTAAAAAATAGATTAATAAATACATTACATCATTTTAATTTACAACTCATATGCCAACTCAAATAAAATAAGAATTTTCAAAATATGATTAACTTTATAATTATAATTAACGCTAATTAAAACGCTCCGAAAAATCCGGGTATTACATCCTACCACCCTTATAAAAGTTTCGTCCTCGAAACTTGCAATAAGTTAATCGAGAATACAACAAGCTAAATTCATTTAGACAAAACCAAGATCTCAAGCTTTCACGGCTTCGTTAGGTATTCACCTCCATTCCGCCATCATCTTTTGTAACTCTACTTCCAAACTCGATTCGCGAAATCGAGGAGCAAAGAAAACAAAAGGGGCAAACATGTTGGCAATGAATTCCAACTAATTCATTTAGTGAGATCTCGTTTGAAATTCATTGGTTTCTCAAATCATATAAGTTTTATAAAATACATACTTTAAGAAAACGCATATCATGAACAGACACAAGTCACCGTGAGATACAACGAACACATTCAGAGGTAACTAACAAAGAAAATTGAAGGTACCACATCTTGAGTAAACAAATTCACATTGCACACGCAAAAGCGTAAACTCTCAAACGGCTTGGTTCATTTATACCTAACTTTTTAGCCAACCCATTAAACCTATTTAAAACCTTTACGCCACGATATGGAGATCATAGCGTACCCGAATCTAACCTCGGCTCGATACCACTCGTAACGCCCGACTTTCATACATCTTTATTAAGTTAATTAATCGAGATTAGCAAGGAAGACTTAGCTTAGTCGTGCGCGTTACTGCCGTGACTTTCCACTAGGGGAAAATACAAGGCGACATTTAACATTAACTTACATGGACATTACTTTGATTTGACACTCTTAAAAGAGACACTTTAATAGTAGATTAATATTTTCTAAAAATTTCGCAGTTCCCTTTGTAAATTGACAACCCAAATGGGAAAATGTTTGAAAAAACCTCGTTATAAATATTTTCAAATCCATAACTCAACGCTTTCACGAGTAGTAGCTAAAGAGAATCGGGAGCACTATTGCTCTCAACCGTAACTAGAAATGAAACTAAATCATTACTTATTAACTAATACAAAGTGGAACGTCCTCGCCTCAAAAAGAACATAAACAATCATAGTCGAGCTCTTAGTATGTAACAGCCTTCTATCTTGGAAAAGATGCTCTGTACCTTCAACTCCGAACTATTATAACACGCCACCCACCAAGTGACAGCCACAAGGAGGACAAAACAAAACATTGACTGCACACATCAAGACAACGCCGAGTACTAACCCATAAAACATTCTTAAACATGCTTTGGTGTCTACGACTCACGTAATCAACACGTTCACATCATTCATAGACCGTATCACAACAACATAGAACATTCACATAATCCATTATCATTCACCATGTTTCATGACCTTTAACTACTTTCGTAAATCATAGCAGAGTCGTAACATCATCATAGTTCTTTCATATCAAAGGTAAGACATACTTTCATATCATTAGAAAATAAACATTCATAAAACATATACTAAAGTCATACGCATATCATAAATCATCATCATCTTTCATTTACTTAACTAGTAATGATCGTACTTATCGTAATAACATAGTTATTTCACAGCATTCGTTCATAAACATCACTAATCATCATATTCATAAAACATTCCATATTTCCTAATCCAATCATCAATAACATAATGTGTGAAATCATAAAACATAATCGTAATCATAATCATACTTCCGTAACATCATAGTCATCATACCGCATAACATTAAATCATAAAATCATCAACATAACAAATATTTCATTTCATATCATAAGTTTCATCATTATCTTTTCATCTTTTAGCTTGGTAACTGGCGAGTATAGACATGTGGGACGTCTCCCACCATGTGATGATCCTCAAGGAGCCCAGCTCCCCTTGCTGGATACACCACCATGCGATGATCCTCAAGGAGCCCACTCCCTTGTTGGATACACCGCCGAGACATGTGGGACGCCTCCCATCAAGTGATGATTCTCGAGGAGCCCAGCCTCCCTTGTTGGATACACCACCATGCGATGATCCTCAAGGAGCCCAGCTCCCTTGTTGGATACACCGCTCGCACCAAAATAACATGCGGTACCCCTCAAGGAGCCCGGCTCCCTTGTTGGGTGTACGACGGGTGCGAAGGTACGTGCACGACCATGAAAGTAGATAAGCGTAACATTATACGCGGAACCTCTTTCACTTTTATTTATCATGTTTCGTTTGTTTAAGCATTCATCTAAGATAAGCCATAGATCCTTCATGAATCATACTTGAGCATCAATAACTCATAAGATCATCATTTACGAAACTCATTCGAAAACAAATTAAGTTTCCCACAATCCATGTAAAGAATCACATCATGTAATCCTTAACATAATCATAAACATCATTTCACAAACACATTTCGAAGGGAATCATGGGTGTTAGCAACAGATGTTACTTTCCATACTTTCGGATCGCTTGGAATGATCATAACGTAAATTATATAATCGGGAATTGTAAGCATATCTCATACCTTTAAGTACTTTTAAGAATAAATGTAAAAACATATCGTAAGCATAGCGAAACATAGCGGTCTTTTCGTATCTCATATCAAGCTTAAGAGTCATTCATACTTTCGCACGGTTTGAATTAAAAGGTCTACTTTAACATATTCGGAATACATGAACATATATCATAGCAAACATTTCATAACTCATCATTCATAAGAACAAGAGTCATCATTTAACACTTTCCGATCACTGCGAAACAAAGAGGCATACTTATTCCATACTCCTTCATATCCATATAATAAGTTTATTAGCGATATAGTTCACATAACCAATTAGCGTCATTAAACATCATTCGACTCTAGACAGTTCTCACAATAGTCCTTAATACGTTTCCTCTTAGCTTTCCATGTTATTAACATATTATAATAAACCTGATATAGTTAACAAGTGTACTTTAAAAAGTCATAAAATACGTAATTGTCTGAAAATCAATAAATCAACTCAATTCATCTTTAACCCATACATTATTTCAACCTCGTGGATGAATACTTAACCATCATATTGAACGTATCAACCCATAAAGGTAATTAAGTAATTCCCTAAAACTTCTTAACAAATATCTTAAGATCTTCTCATCACATAGTTGCCAATAATCCAACTTTAGTAATTATAACTCACCATAAATTAGTCTAAATTCCATAAATAGTACGGGTTTAAGCCACTTTAAAGCCGCCTAATTCACAAATATAAGTTTACTAGGAAATCAATAGAATGACTTCTAAAACATTGAGTAATACTCATATTATAGTTCACCCAAATCGGCTCCATCAACTCAATCAATTTCATCAATTCAATCAATTTCATCAACCAATTCCAATTTCACCCAGAAAATTAATATTAACCAAGTCTTACTGATTTATTCAAGTAATACTAAAAATTAACATAGTTGTAACACTTACCATAACTCAGAATTCAAAGCATCAACAATAAATAACAAAGTTTCGTAATTCATCACTTTAATAATATCACCTCTAACATGAGGAAAGTAAAAGAGAGGAAGAAGGGGGTATAGTACCTCGCTCACTTGGAGCAGGGACTAAAACTGTAGAAGACAAGGGGGTTGTCAAGCCTCGTGCACAAATAGCACTGGCGAGGGCCGGCAAAGAACGCGGGAGGTGGCGATGACGCGGGAGGTGGCGGACTTTCGCCGACAAAGCAAGCCGAGCAAGAAGAAGACAAACACGCAACAATGCGAAGAATTTAGTCGGAGGAGCGCCAAGAGCACAGGGAAAACTCAAAGCCCGAACTCGGGGAGACTAGCGGAGGAGCGTCGAAGAGGAAGAGACGGGAGGAGAGAGGTCAGAGGAACTTGGGTTTTGGGGGTTTCACCGTAGAGTAGAAATGATGGGGTTGGGTTTCTGGGTGAGTGGAGAGATATAAGGGGGTGCTTGGGGTTTTCACTGAGAGAGAAAATGGGGGGTTTCTTTTGAAGAGAGATAAATGGGGTTTGGGGTTTTATTTCAAGAGAAAGAAAATAATAGGGGGTTTGGGGTGAAAATATAACAAAAGAGAAAAAAAGAAATTTAAAATTCATTTGGTTATTTAAAATCCAAAAATATATTATTCCTATCTTTAAAAAATAGATTAATAAATACATTACATCATTTTAATTTACAACTCATATGCCAACTCGAATAAAATAAGAATTTTCAAAACATGATTAACTTTATAATTATAATTAACGCTAATTAAAACGCTCCTCAAAAAATCGGGGTATTACATCCTACCACCCTTATAAAAAGTTTCGTCCTCGAAACTTGCAATAAGTTAATCGAGAATACAAAAAAGCTAAATTCATTTAGACAAAACCAAGATCTCGAAGCTTTCATGGCTTCGTTAGGTACTTCGGCCTCCCATTCGCCATCATCTTTTGTAACTCTACTTCAACTCGATTCGCAAATCCCGGAGCAAAGAAAACAAAAGGAGCTATGCAAACGTGGGCAATGAATTCCAACTAATTCATTTAGTGAGACTCGTTTGAAATTCAATTGGTTTCTCAAATCATATAAGTTTTATAAAAATACATACTTTAAGAAAACGCATATCATGAATCGGACACAAGTCACTGTGATACAACAGCGAACACATTCTGAGGTAACTAACAAAAGAAAATTGAAGGTACCACATCTTGAGTAAACAAATTCTCATTGCACACGCAAAAGCGCAATCCTCAAACTGACTGGTCCATTTATACCTAACTTTTTAGCCAACCCATTAAACCTATTTAAAACCTTCAGCCGCCACGATATGGAGATCATAGCGTACCTCGAATCCCAACCTCGGCTCGTTACCACTCGTACCCCCCTTTCATACATCTTTATTAAGCTACTTGAATCGCATTAAGAATTGGAAGACTTCAGTTTAGTTTGCCATGTCTCCCCGCACTTTCCACTGCGGGAAAATACAAGGCTATATTTAACATTAACTTACATGGACATTACTTATCTGACACTCTTAAAAGTTATACTTTTTAATAGCAGATTAATATTTTCTAAAAATTTCAGAGAGTTCCCTTTGTAAATCGACAACCCAAATGGGAAAATGTTTGAAAAACCTCCGTTATAAAATATTTTCAAATCCATAAACTCCACGTTTCATGAGTAGTAGCTAAAGAGAATCGTGAGCACTATCGCTCAACCGTAACTAGAAATGAAACCAAATCATTACTTATTAACTACAAAGTGGAACGCCCGCCTCAAAAAAGAACGAGCAAACAATCATACCGAGCTCTAAGATGTGAATGTACTTTCTATCTTGGAAAAGATGCTCCGTAATCTTCAACCCGTAACTATCATAACACCGCCACCTACCAAAGTGACAAAGGCACAGAAGGGACTAAACAAAACATGGACAGACTCATCAAGACAACGCCGTAGTACTAACCCATAAAACATTCTTAAACATGCTACGCCCATTTACCTCACGTAATCAACATCGTTGCATCATTCATCAATCGGATCACAACAACATAGCAAACATTCACATAATCCATTACGTCTTCACCTTTGCTTTTGGCGACCTTGACTACTTTCGAAATCTAAAGCGAGTCGTAACATCATCATAGTTCTTCGCATATCAAAGCGTACATATACTTTCATATCATTAAAATAAATATTCATAAACATATGCTTAAAGTCATAGGCTGTATTATCATAAATCATCATCTATCTTTTCATTTACTTAACTAGTAATGATCGTGCTTTATCGTAATAACATAGTTATTTCACAAGATTCGCTCATAAACATCACTAATCATCATATTCATAAACATTCCACATATTTCCTAATCCAATCAACACAACATAACGTATGTAAACTGGCAAAACATAATCGCAATCATAATCATACTTCCGTAACACTATAGTCATCACATCATATAACATTTAAATCATAAAAAAATTCAATAACATAACAAATATTTCTCATTTCATATCATAAGTTTATCATTATCCTTTCATCTTCTAGGCCTCTTCCGGTAACTGCGAGTATAGGGATGACTGGGACGCTCCTCCCACCATGTAAGATATGATCCTCATGGAGCCTCCAGCCTCCCTTTCGCCTTGTCGATACACCACACTGTTGAGCATCTCCAAGTCTCAGCCCCTTGTTGGATACACCGCCGAGGGATGGGAGCAGCCTTCCCACCATGTGATGATCCTCATGGAGCCCAGCTCCCCTTGCTGGGATACACCACCATTTTGAGATCCTCGATGAGTGCCTCCTTTGCTGTGATACAACGCTCTACCAAAATAACATGCGGTACCCTCATGAGCCCGCCCTTGTTGGGTGTACGACGGTGCGAAGGTACGTGCACGACCGTAAAAGTAGATATGCTTAACATTATACCGCCATAACCTCTTTCACTCTTATTTATCATGTTTCCCTCGCTTTGTTTAGCATTCCATCTTATATGTAAGCCATAGATCCTTCAGCAACTATACTGAGCATCAATAACTGATAAGATCATCATTTACTTAAACTCATTCGAAAACAAAAGATGCTTCCTTACAATCCATGTAGGAAATAATCACATCAATGTAATCCTTAACATAACCATAAACATCATTTCACAAACACATTTCGAAGGGAATCATGCGGTTTAGAAGAATAGAGCGCTACTTTCTATACTGATCGCTTCGTAATGATCATAACGCAAATTATATAATCTTAATCAGTTATTTTATCTCATACCTTTGGGCACTTTTAAGAAGCTAACAAATGTGTAAACATATCGTAAGCATGTCATAAAACATACAGTATTTTCGTATCTCATATCGTTTTTAAGAGTCATTCATACTTTCTTACCTGCTTTCCGTAATTAAAAGGTCTACTTTAACATATTCGTAATATATGAACATATACTATAGCAAACATTTCATAACTCATCATTCATAAGTGAACAAGAGTCATCATTTAACACTTTCCGACTTCATTTCATGAAAAACAAGAAAAGATGGCCCAGGATATTCCATACTCCTTCATATCCATATAGAATATAAGTTTATTAGCGATATAGTTCACATAACCAATTAGCTGCCATTAAACATCATTCGACTCCAGACAGTCTTCTCACAATAGTCCTTAATACGTTTCTCTTAGCTTTCCATGTTATTAACATAACATAATAAACCCTGATATAGTTAACAAAGTGTACTTTACATGTTTGTAAAATACTGCATCTGTCCGAAAATCAATAAATCAACTCAATTCATCTTTAACCCATACACACATTTCAAACCTCGTAGATGAATACTTAAATCATCATATCGAACGATCAACCCATAAAGTGACTAAGTACTCCCCAAAACTTCTTAACAAATATCTTGGAGACTTCTTCATCACATAGCTGCTTAATAATCCAAATAAGGTAATTATAACTCACCATAAAGTAGGCTCCAAATTCATAAATAGTACGCTTTAAGCCAATTTAAAGCTGCCATAATTCAGCAATATAAGTTTACATTGTGAAATCAGGAGAATGACTTCTCTAAAACATTTAGCAATACCGCTATTATGGTCTTACCCAAATCGCTTCCATCAACTTAATCAATTTCATCAATTCAATCAATTTCATCAACCAATTCCAATTTCATCCAAAATTAATATTAACCAAGTCTTATTTTATTTGTCTTTAAGTAATACTAAAAATAACATAGTTGTAACACTTACCATAACTCTCAGAATTCAAAGCATCAACAATAAATAACAAAGTTTCTAATTCATCACTTTAATAATATCACCTCTAACATGAGGAAAGTAAAAGAGAGGAAGAAGGGGGTATAGTACCTCGCTCACTGGGAGCAGTGGACGAAACAGAGAAGACAAGGG
>CANSZD010000320.1:0-70000 GCA_947648045.1 Beta corolliflora
GTATTGTTTGTTCGGAAGAAATATGGATCTTTGAGTTGTGTATCGATTATAGAGTTGAATAATGCCCGAGAGTGCAAATAAATATCCGCTCAGGATCGGAAATTTGTTCGATAGCTTACTAAAGGCAGCGGTGTTTTCGAGGATCGATTTGAGGTAGGGTTGTCACAGTGCAATTCTTGAAGAGGACATCCCTAAAATGACCTTTTCGTACGAGATATGGCCATTATGAGTTCCCATAGTGAAATTGCTTTTGGACTCGCTGTCGCCCGCGGCTTTATGGACCTCGTAAAGCCGGAACCTTCCCGGCCAGCCTGGACAGAAGTTAAGTGGTGTGTTCATCAGCCAATATATTGAGTATGCTCGAAGGATAGAGAACATGAGGATCGGTTGAGGAAAGTTTGGAGATTCTTGAAGAAAAGCAATTGTACACGAAGTTCTGAAGTGTAGATTTTAGTTAGGCAAAGTCTCATTTTTGGAATGCCGTGTGATATCAAAAGAAGGTATTTCCGTGAATCCCATCGAAAGAGGTCAGCTTGAGTGACCGATTGGCCTGACTTTAAGAACGTCCATAGAAGTACGGAGTTTTGGATTTAAACTGGATATTGGCGAGATTTATGAAAGATTTTTTTAGAAAAGGCTGACCTCTCGCTAACGTGGAAGAAAACAGCAAAATTTCATTAGGATGATAAGTGTGAAGAAGCATTTCAAAAGTGAAGAGACTCCTGGCTCCCCGATATTGACATTTACCTCTGCAGGTAGAAGGATTTGAAGTCTAAGTGATGCCTAAAGAAAGGTTTTGGGTGTATCTTGATGTGACATGGTAAAGTAGTGGCCTATGCGTCGAACAGTTCAAACCATGAGTAAAATCACCTACTCATGACTTGGAGTTAGGAGCAATGTGTTTGCGAAAATGCGGAGACATTATTTGTATGGAGTGCTATGAAGGAATCATACGAATCACAAGAGTTTGAGTATGCGCTATACGCAAGGAAGGTTGAATATGAAGACAGAGACGTTGGCTCGAGTTTATAGCGACTATGATTTGAAAATGTGTGTATCGGGAAAAAGCGACCAAAGTGGGCGCGCGTTAGTAGGAGAAGAATGCTCGTTCGCTAAATGTATTGATCTAGCCGATGAAGCGCGTGAGGAGATTAAGGGTGAGTTTGGAAATAGTTGAGCCGGTTATGTGAAAGCTCAGTTGAATGCTCTGCACATTGGGCCGGACATATTGAAGGAAATTCGGGTGAAACAAAATTTGCCGGATAAGTGGTTAAGCAAGTTAGAGAGATGAAGGAATGTGGTGGCTGGGAGTTCGAGATCGGCGGAATGGCGTTGCAAAGTATAAGCGGGTGTGTGCCAGGATGAGGGAGCTCGAGCGAGAATTCTAAGGGAAGCCCGTAGTTCGCCAAGTATTCCATACATCCCGGAGGAGATAAGCTTTATCAGGATTTAAACTTTTTATTTTTGGTGACTAAGATCAAACAAGAAATGTAAACGTAACCTAGCAAAATGTTTAACCGTCCCCGAAGGTGAAACTACGGCATATGGCTTTGGAAGAAAAGTACCGACTTTGGGAAGTGCCAAGATGGAAATGGGAATCTATGTCCATGGATTTTCGTCATGGGTTTTTGAATGCGATCGGGAAAAGAATCGATATGGATAATAGTGGACCGTTTGACTAAGACGGCAAGATTCGTGGCAATGAAGGATACTTGGTCGTTGGCACAGTTGGCTCGTGCTTACTTTAACGAGGTCATTAAGCTACGTGGTGTTCGAAGGACATCGTTCGAATGGGGACTCGAGATTCTGCTCCAAGTTGAAGCTTGACTTGAGACCGAATGGGTACACTATAGAAATTCAGCCTTCCAACCGGCACAACATGGTGCGAAGGAACCATTCCAAACCTTGGAGGATATGTTGAGAGCATGTGTGATGGATTTCGGAGGATATTGGGATGATCATTTGATGTACATTGAGTTCGCTTACCAACGCCGGTTATCACTCGAGCATGGAATGGCACCTTATGAGGCGTTGTATGGACGGAAATGTAGGAGTCCTATATGTTGGAAGCGTATGAACGAGTCGTTGAATTTGGGACCGAAATGATAGAAGAGACCACCGACAAGGTGAAGTTGATTGAGCGCATGAAAGCTCGGGATCGACCAAAAATCGTATCGATCAAAGGAGACGGGATTTAGAGTTTGGGGTTGGAGAAAAAGTGTTGTTGAAAGTTTCGCCAACCTAAGGGAGTAATGAGGTTCGATGAAAAGGAAAGTTGAGTCCACGTTTATATCGGACCTTATGAGGTATTGGAAAAGAATTGGACAAGTGACCTATAGATTAGCCTTGCCTACGAGTTAGCCAATGTTCATAATGGCTTTCATGTGTCCCAACTTCGTAAATATGCTCCACGATACCTCCCATGTCATCCAACACAGGAAACCATTGAACTAGATGAGACCCTCACCTTTTTGGAAGAACGTCCTATTAGAATCCTTGATTCCAAAAGCGAAATACCGGAACAAGGAGTAAAGTTAGTCGAAGTTTTGTGGTCTAATCATCAACCGGAGAAGACTCAGGAAACGAAGATACATGAAAGGCGTTATCTGAACTCTTTTCCCAATCTGATCATCGAGTTTCGGGGGACGAAAGCTCCTGGGGGACCGAATGTAATACTAACAAACACGAAGCCTACTCTGGTTCGTTAATATTAAACATCTAACTTTTAAAGTTCGGGACGAACTTTGTTTTTGGGAGGAGTAGATGTAATATACGGAATTTTCAAAGATTATTTTATTATTTATTAAGGTTTAATATTATTTCCACTTAAAATTTATTTTATGATAATACGATTTTATTTGATAACTATGTTTATTAAAATAATGATTTCATTTAGTTTTGATTTATTTAACAAGTTTAAAATAAATCATTTACTTGTTTTATTATTCGTTTCATTATTAATTAAACTCTTTATTTTTGGAGGTGGGTATTTTTGTACAAGTTGTCCATCCATTTTAGTAATCCAAAGCCCAAATACAAGTCCATAGCCATATGTCTTTTAGTCGAAAAGAAAAAGGAAAATAAAACAAAAAAAAAAGGAGGTGAAAACGTGATCTTCATCTTCCTATCCTCCCTTCCTTCGTTCCTGATTTTCAGCACACAAGAGCAAATTTTTCAACACAAAATCTCAGCTTTGTCAGTAAATAATTGAAGTTCAGTCCACATATCAGATTTTAGGGGCAACAATTTCAAAAGCTAAACCATAGCCCACACACCTCACCTCCACCATTAATGGAGCTTGACCAAAGTTCCAAATTTCTGACCAAATCCTCCTATAAATACTGAGTTACTCTCACCCAATTGCCCAAGCAAACAATCTAAAAAAAAATAGGTTTGCTTCAATTTCTTTCTATTCTTCCTAAATTTCTGATTTTTGTTTTGAAAATAAAAATTTAATTACAACCCACCATTAACAATTCTCCTGTTCCTTTGAACCGCCAAGCACCACCGCTCGAACCACCTGACCCCACCTGAATCGCGGCCAACCACCGCGACAAATGCCGCCCAACCGCCAGTCAAACACCCTCCCCTTCGCGTCTCCTTCTCCTGCCCAGCCCTTCCTTCCCTTCGCAGCACCTCTGCTGCCCTCCTCAGCCGCGCCCAGCCGCACCACTCCCCGCCTGAGCCTTGCGTGCGCCACCTCGGAGCCACCAGCGCCACCTCCTTCCTCTTCTTCCCCACTGACTCGTCCCTCCCCTGTTCTTCCTTCCTTCGTTTTTTTTTTCTCTTGGTGTATCTCAACTGATTCAAAGAATCAGTATTTAGTACCCCCCTTTTCCCCTTTACTTAGTTATTAGTTTATTTTTTAAAAAACAAAACAAATGACTTTCCTAAACTAGCTTGCTATATTAAATTGGTGTATTTTAGATTAATTAACTTAGTCTTTTATAACTTGAAAGTATTTCTTAATTTTCTAAAACAAAATAAGAAGTATAATAAAGTTAGTTTTCTATATTTAAAATAGTTGTTTAAGTTAATGAAAATAAAGTTGAAGTAATCTTTGATTACTTAAATGATTTCATAAATGATTTAAAAACCATAAACTTTAATTTATAAACTTTCTTAAAATCATTAAGAACTTCTTTAAGTTAATTGAATTATTTAAATTGTTTTATATATAAAAAGGGGTTATTTTAGGGTAACTAACTTGAGATATCGTTAATGTCTATCAGACTCCGATGCGTAGACGAGGAATATCAAGAGTGTTAATTCGTTCGTGAACTTAACTTTTGGGCACACGTCACGAGGTAATCTCTGATGTCCATCTAAACATAGATCCCGTTAGTGTAAAAAGAATTGATTACGTGATCATTATGTGTTTATAAAATTTATAAGTATGGACTATAATTATGGATTATCAACTTAATGCGGATTATGAATACGAATGACAAAATGGACGACGACTATCGATTTCGATTATGAATCATGACTATGGACGATATACGATATGACAAATATGTTTATTATAACGTTATTAAAATCGGTTAATGTCATTTAATAATGTTATGATTATTATTATTATTATTATTATATTATTATTATTATTATTATTATTATTATGATTATTATTGTTATTATTATTACTATATATCATTATGATTATCATGAATATTATTATTGTTATTAATAGTGAGACTTTATGAAAGTTGAAATTGATAAGAACTTGTGATAATGAAAGGATTATGAATCTGAAGTGATAAATGAACTCAAGTGACGGTTGTGTTTATGAAATGAGTTATTGAAACCACTATGAATGGATTGAGATTATGAATGGATTGAGTATGTTCACACTGGATTGAACAAGATGACGTAAATGTGTACGTGATTTATGTGATGACTTGAAATTTAAAAGATGTTAATCACGTAAAGTGAAATATCGGAGAGAAATGATGAACATGTTGCCTCGTATGAGAGGTTCAGCCCCTACATGTTCTCGAGTTACTATGCCGATTTTTCATTACTTGTCTTCCTTCTATCTTATTGTGATCCAAGTAGAAGGGGTGTGCACACTAGGGACTCGTTATTATGGCCATTATGTTATCCGTAGGTGGTTACAGGGGATTGACCACGGCCTACAATGTCAAGTAAGTGGTTACAGTGGTTACGGGGATTTACCCCGCCTTCGGCGTTCTCTTTCCTCTCCTTAAATAACCTGGATTTATTGAATTAAGTATGTGATTAATCATTGTATATATATGTGTATGTGTGCTATGCTTTCTAACCCTATTAACCTACTATTTTACAAAGTATTTTCAACTTAAGTATTTTACGGATGGAGTTGGAATTACTCGGCTTTTTCTCGATTTTTGGGAGTTTGTCTCTCTTGTTTCTTTTCAATGTATTTGTGCGTGTGGGTGATCGACGGGGGAACAAAAGGGAGATCATTTAGAGTTGTCATCCACTTACCTTATGATTTAGCTTCCACTGGAACTCAAACACTTAAGTAATTAGTATTATTTAATGAACGATTTACTTGGTTGTAACGATTAATTAATTTGAATTTAGTATGCTTTAATCTAGCCTTACATTTATTTCCAAGGAGATAAGTGCGGCGGTAGCACGCCCGTTGACTCGAATCCTCGTGGATTTTCCCCATCTCGAGTTTTATTAAATGAAAAAGGGTTCGGGTTGGCGGGGGTGTTACGGCCCGCTAGGTCCCTTCGCTCCCTCCGAGACCAAAATCTATAAGGCAATGTTGTTGCCGGATTCGGTACTGCAGCTTGCCGCCAAGAGGCGCAAGCAACCTAACGTCCTCGAGAGGATCTTCCGGCCGGGTTTCGGAGCCTGGTGAAGAAGATATGGGCTCGCTCGCCGATTAGGCCCTGGGGTAAGTTTAATCCGGCTCTCGACGTTGGTGATGACGAGTCCCTGCTTGCTAAACCGCCCCTCAGAGAGTGGTACTCTCGGATATCGAGTCCTCTCGGTCATACAACCGAAATTCGACATGCCGGAGGTCGATATTCAGGGCGGTGGTCGCCACGCATGCTCACCATCTTGCGCCGGTAAGCCTCTCACCCAATGTTTATGGCTTGTCGTGATTAATATCTTTCGTTTTGTTTTGTCTTAATACTGACAAGTTTTTCCTGTTTGTTATTGCAGTCTGCCCAGTCCGATAAAGAACTGCTAGATTTGTACCGTTTTTACCAGAAGGGTGTACTTTACCGCCCGAACGAGAAGATGGCCGACAAGGTCCAGCTCCGCCAGCAAAAAGAAGAGTTGGAGAAAATCCGTCTCAAGCTTACCGAGGCGGTGGCTCTCGAAGAGGAAAATAAGAAGCTTAAGGAGAAAGCCTAGAATACGAGGAAGCCGCCTCGAAGGGAGCGATTGATGGAGAAGCTCGTGGAGACCTTGGAGAAGGAGCTGGATCTCGGGAGTTAGGGGCCAAGATGGCAGCTCGTAAGGGGCTCCCGTGAGCCGAGGGAGAAGCAAGCTCACCGACGCGAGCCGTCTCCGAACCAATATAACGGTGGGTGGTCGGCCGCCATGCGATGTGCCGTGCATACTATCGCCGGCATCAACTCGGTGGGATGTCGAGAAGGCTCATGAGGACCGAGCCTTTGAGACCCTGGCTGAGGGGGTGAGGTTCTAGATGACCGAGTAATCGAGGCCGACATAGCGAACGCTGATCCTCAGGCTAAGCTGTCGGAGCCGGAGGATGATGAGGCCGCTGCCGTTTAATGTCATCTGTAGTTTTTTTCTTTTTATCTCCTGTTTTGGACTTGATATCTTGTAATTTTGCCATTCGTGGCTTTTGTAATGACAATGGTCACTATATAAATATTTTTCTTGACCCGTTATGTCGGCTTTTTGCCTTTTATGTTGCTAATTAATCCTCAAGTTGCTAGTAAATCGTGCGCTGCAAAAATAAATGAAAAGAAATAGGCAACAAACTCCCATAGCGGTAGATCCTGGGTAAGTCAGGGGGATTTGATAGCTTTATAGTTTGGCGTTCTTCGCGGCCGATCCACTTAGGTCGTAGATCGGCCGAAGTAACAATTCCCTTACTAGCGCATCTTCGTAGGTTGAGACCAGTAAGAGAGTTGCAAGACCATTCCCCCTTTTGTAGGCAGATCAGAAGAGGTCATTCACCGACAAGGGCTATGGAATTGGTTGCATTTCCCTTCTGTCGGCAGATCCACTTAGGTCATTGACCAACAGTAGGGATAGTCACTTCTTGTTCTAAGGTTCCCATGACGGCAGATCCGAGCTGGTCATTGACCGTCATGGAAATTTCTCGAGCTGCAGACGAAAAATTGGTAAGAAGATGCTCATCTTATTATAAGTCGCTCTTCCCGGTTACACCGGAATTATTGTAACTAAACAGTCATTAGTACTACAAGTTTCTTGGCTATAACGCCTTATTATTTAAAAAGGACTACCACGGCTACAATGACGATAAAAACTCAACTAGGAAAGCATTAAACAAAGTATTTATTGAGCACGCTGGCATTCCAGCTGTTCTTGAGTAGCTTGTCCGCCGTGTCTTCTAACCGGTAGGCGCCTGGGATAATTTCCTCCTTCACCAGATAGGATCCCTCTCAATTAGCCGTCAGTTTGCCATCCTGTGAGCTTTGCTGGTAGCTGTTGTGCGTCTTAGGACCAAGTGTCCTTTCTCTATGAGCCGGCTTCGCACTCTCTTGTTGTAAGCTTTGCTTATCCGGTCTATGTAAGTGGCCGATCTGAGTTCTGCTGCTAGTCTGACCTCAGGTTAGAGGTCGAGATCTTCCTTGTGCAATTTATCATTGAGCACAGGGTCGTAGTTTTAGGATCCGCCAATTTGGTAACCCAACTTTGACCGGCAACACTGCTTCAGCATCAAATGCCAATCTGAAAGGGGTTTCCCCTGTAGCTTCTTTCTCGGTGGTCTTGTTGGACCATAGCACTATTGGCCCCATATCGGCCCATGCCCCTTTCAGATCGTCTACCTTCGTTTTTAGCGCATTCAGGATCTGCTTGTTAGCAGCCTCGCCGTCGTTACTGCGCGGGCGGCATACCGATGAGTACGCGAACTTAATGCCATAAGGGCTCGGGAAGTTTTTTTCGGCCCACAATCAAACTAGACGCCATGGTGCATAACAATTCCTATTGGGATTCCGGGTCCGCCTAAAATATACCTACAATACCGCAAGTATACGGGTCAATTAGTGTAAATATAGGGTGAGCAAGGTATCGTTTCCCACAAGGAGGTATGATAACCTATCAAATTAAGAGACACTAATATTATTTAGACGATTCGGAAATAGTGAATGGTAAGTGATAACTAAATTACTAAAATAAGAACTATACTAATTCTAACACTAAAAACGTCAGACAATAGGTATAAACCAAATATGAGATATAGTTCTAGGACTTAGATTTCGGCAATTACTTTCTACAACGAAATTAAACTAGTTGACGGGTTGAAAACTATTATATTGCAATGATCGAACATCCTATGATATATTATCTCCTCTTCCAAGGTAGAAAACGTGTATTTATACTAATCTTACGCCTACTTCCAAGTGGTCATAACAATTAATATAAACCCATTACAAACAATAAATTCATATAAAAGACCACCCCAAGTGTATAACTATTCCTAAAATTATACTACTTAACGTTTCATAACCCCACGAACTAATATTGAACTTTCACTTTCGCTAACAATTCAATACCTTAAACATACAATCAATTGGCCAGATTAATAGTATGAAACAAATCAAGATTATCAAATTGCAATTATAATAATCAAACCTAAACAACAAATTCAAATCATTGACGAGAAAAATAGAAGACTACATCTAGTCCTAGAACACGGAAATTTAGCTAGACATAACAACTAAATCAATCCAATTGAATAACAATGTAAAATCAATACTCGACATAGTAATTAGACAAAGTTTAACAATTGAACTAAATAAAGTAAGGAAACAGAAGAACTCCCAATAAGCGTTCTTGGTCTCTGTGACCTCTGCTCTCGTGCGGCTGTTCTCTGTATCTCCGTCTTGCGTCCTCTGTTGTCTCTGTTCTTTTCGGCCTCCTTCTATTGTGTTCGGCAAAATTGTTTTATACCCCCTTAGGTTTTTAGTTTTTTTCTTCCTTTCTAATTTCCTCCTGGTTGCGTGTTGTGTGCTGCCATCCTCTCTGTAGTTTTTTTTGTCATCAGTTGGTTGTTGTAGGTCTTGGGGCTATAAAGGGAATTTTCATCCTTTTCTTTTATTTCTTCCCTTTTTCTCTTCTCTCGATGCGTGGATGTTGGAACTTCTTGGGCTTTAGTATGATAGGTTTGCTTTTCTTTTTCTTCTTGCAAATTCTTTTCACCTATAAACCATTCAATAGGGTAATAAACAATTGGGCCCTGAAACAAAGTATTTGCATAGTAAAAACATAGTACTATTATAAATTTCAAATAAACCAAATTAGCATGTATAAGTAGTAGTAGAATCAAGCAAGTAATTTATTGAGTATATTTTTCATATTTTAAATCAACTTTATTACTTAAGTAACTTAACTCATAAAACGCTAAAATATAAGAAGAAAACCTATTATAAGTCTCATAACTTATACAAAAAAGTAATATAACGGGCTAAAATCATGTATAAAATAGAGCCTTATCAACTCCCCCACACTTAAGATTTGCTGGTCCTCGAGCAAACTAGGACTATTTAATGCGAGCATCTATCTCGCCAATATAAACTTTAACTTTCCAATTGTCTTACTTTTCGAGCAAATCCTATTATAAACAACAATAACTCAATCGAAAGTTTTCACAAAGACCCGAAATAAAGATTGTAGAAAGAATTTTTTAGTTCGAAAACATTGTTTAGACATCACAAGCAATGAGCAAAAGACCAACCAACTCTTCAAAAAGCATAGTACTTCATGTATTAGTGTTTCCATTCAGTCTTACCACAACCACATTCAAGATTTGAGTAATTAACTTGGTGAACCCTCGCTTTGTGCAAATAAAAATAAATATAAATTCATATTCTTTCATGTATTTGGGGTCATAATAATTATCACTCAAATTCTATAGAGTCGAATTCGGAATGAAATATATCATCTTTGAACTTGCATATCGTTCAATCCTCCACTACTTAGTAAGACATAGAGCATACAAAAATCGTAAGGACTTAGTAAGGTTGTAATGTAAGGTTAAGGTGAAAGGATAAGGAATATTTAGGATTTGGTGCTCAAAAGTTGAAGAGCTAGCAGAGTAATAATTCAATAACTCCATTGGCCAAATAGATGAGAAGCCAACAAATAAAGTCCAACTCTAATAAAATGTTACTAAATAACCCAACTCCAATAATTTGTAACTGGAATATCTCCTTGTGCACCATTTGCTTTGAATGATAACGTTTCTTATTATTACTTTTTTCATAATCTTATTTTTTCTCGTATCACATATCATATTTTTTTCAAGATTCTTCTTGAATATTTTTTCTTCACAATCTCGTAATAACCATTGATATAAAATAATAAAACACCACCTCTATAATAATTTTTTGGGATATTATCTCGGAATGACCCCGACATATAGGCCTTTTTCCCAAATAACCCCGACATATTTTGTTTTTCTCGGGATGACCCTGAACTTGTATTTTGTCATTAAACATAACGGAATTAATAACGGCGTTAATACTATTTTAAAACAAACATAATTACTGCTTTTTTTAATTTTAAAAAAACCAAAATCATATCTTTCTTCTCTATTGTTCGTTCTTCCTCACTCTTGTCAAGCACCCATTAATGGTGCCCACCACTTTCTCTCTCCTCCAGCCAACCCCCCATCTCTCTCCTCCAATTCCACTTTTACCCTGCTTACACTCCATTGCCAACCTCCCATCTATCTCACGTCTCCCTCACCTTTGTTAATTCTATCATCACAACCCCATAACTCCCCCCATTTCCCCCACACTCAACATCAACAACGCATCCATCTCTCTTCCACCACCCACAACTCGAAGCCAAGAGAATCTCAACTTCAAAAGGAGTCAACGGGGGCCTTGCGAATCCCCAAATCAATCGATAATCGAGCACATAAATCTAAATTCGGGCATCCACCGAATCCTCAAACAACCCAATCCAAGCAATCTGCCTCACTTAACTGCATTTCTCTCACCTTTGACTCTTCTTCTTCCTCCCTAACCGCACTCTTGACTCGCTGTTAACCGCCATAATTGACAGCACTGTTGTTGGTTAGGGTTTACAGTGGGTCATGTGGTGATGGTTTTGGCCGTGGCTTTGGGGTGGTGTTTTCGTGGCCGGGGTCATTTGTGTTTTGGCTGGGCCGGGGGTTGTGTTTTTGGGTTGGACACGGTTATGTGAATTAGTAAAACCAGTGGTGGGTCGCCGGTTCGGAGGTGGTGGGTGAGAAGCATGAGTGAGGGAGGATAGAGGTCCAAGTAAGAGGAAAATGTGGGAGGGGTTCTTTGGGTTTCGGGCCGAGGGTGTCCGGGGATGGGCCGAGGGTGTTCGGGGTCGGCCGGAGTTCCGGTTGGAGGGTGGTGGTTTCAGAGGTGGTGGAAACCATTGATGAATGCGTGAGAAGAGATGAAGAACAAGAGAGAGAAAGAGATGAGTTTTTTTTTTTAAAAACAAAAAGGCAGTAAGTTGGGTTGTTTTAAAATACTTAATGCCCTTAACAATTCCGTCAGGTTTAATGACAAAATACAAGTTTAGGGTCATCTGGGAAAAAAAAATGTCATGGTTATTTGGGAAAAAGTCCTATATGTCAGGGTTATCTGAGATAATATCCCTAATTTTTTTTATAGCCTTCACAAACGAAACTCCATACACTAAATTATATTCCACTAGCTCAAAACTTTGGTTAGAATATGTATTTAGGATTATAAGCTTGTAATGAGCTTTAATCAAAAGAAATAGGCCTAAGGCTCAAAAGGGTTTTAAAAAGGAATATAATAGTGTAGGTGGTTTAGGCTAATATGATTCAAGAAGAACAAATGCCTTGATCATTTTTATGCATGCTCATGCTTCAATGTAGCCTCGAAGAAACCAATGCAAAATCAAGAGTCCATACTTCACCAGGAACTACACACACTCTCAAGAAAAAAATTAGAGACTAATATAGATGTTTTAGTCCATTAAAAGGCTCAAAAGTCTCACAATGGTTATAGATGTTCACCAAGTCAATGACAAATTAAATCATAAATAACCATTCATACCACTTGCCAAACACTTACACAATGATGCTATGCAATTCTCCGAATCAGTCAACATAAGAACCCATTAACTTGCAACAATACTAGAAAAACCTTTTTTTTTAAATTCAATTTTAAAAACTGATTTTTTTCTTCTTTTCAGTCAAATTAAGCTAACGGAATTCGCCTTAAAAATTATTCTCAAACATGAAAATTATAAATTTCCGTTCAAATTTTGGCAGTACCTCCCCTAAAATATGACATATCCAATTAGATTTCCTCAGTTTCTAGACTGTTCCTTCACACAAATTAGTACCAAACATCACAACAATCAAACAATCAAAGGCTCAAGCCTCTCCCCCACACTTATTATAAACATTGTCCTCAATGTAATAAATTCAAACTAAAAATAGAAGTGGGAAGAAGAAAAGAAAAAACAGAACAGGGGAAACAAGGAAGGAGGCAACCTGGTGTATGTAGATTGCAGAAATGTTCTCCATATAGTTGTTGTCTGGTGTAGTGACTATAAGTGGCTGATCACTTAAGAGATCTTCAGTTGCTTGAAATCTGACTTACGGGCTTTATTTATATATATATATATTTCTAACGATCTGCAAATGTGAAAAGAAAAGTAAAATAAAGTAAAATAAAAACAAGATAATAATAATACTAATAATAGGGAAAGAAAAAGAAATTAAAATGGAAAAGAGCTTAGGTTGCCTCCCAAGTAGCGCGTGTTTAATGTCACGAGCTTGACTATCTTGAAAATTCATGTTGCAATGGGATCTTCTTAGGAGTAAGTCACTCCTTTAGGTAATAATTCACCTACAATATAAGTTTTAACACGCTGATAGTTTACTTTAAAATTTTCATTATTTCCCTGCAACTCAACAGAACCATAAGGATAAACTTTAACAGTAGTAAAAGGACCATACCATTTTGAACGCAACTTAGGTGGAAATAGTTTAAGGCGTGAATTAAAAAGTAAAACTTGCTGACGCACTTCAAATTCTTTAGGTTTGATGTGTTTATCATGCCAGAGTTTTGTTTTCTCTTTATATAATTTATAATTCTCATAAGCATCTAACTTGAACTCTTCTAACTCACTTAATTGCTTATTAGAATTTAGCCTTCTTTGATTTTGAATTACAGGTTTAAAATCATCTTCCATTAGTTTTTATGGATGCCAACGGGAGGGAAAATTCCCTCCCTAAATCGCGAAATACTCCAGCCTATTGCTCTTTTTCTTTCTCTTAAATCACGCAGTAGCCTATTCAATTGTTCATCGCTTAAAGAGGCATTCACAATTACTGGCTGTGTATTATTATTGCCTAGGGATGCATATTTCAGATGTGCAGGTAGAGGTTTTAGTTGAAGAAGAGGAGCTCGCACTAAAGGAGGGGAAAAAGGATTACCTTTACCAAGCTCCTCAAAATTATTACCTTTGCTCTTCCACGGAGGACATGCCTCTACCGCAAGAGTCATCTCACTTACCTCAATATTTTCATTTGTAATTGCACCTGCACTTGTTAGGCATACTTCAAGAGCATCTTTAGAAGTAGTTTCATGAAACATCTCTTCGCTTAAATCATCCATAACATCAACTCTAAACACATGATCGGTAAAATAAGGGTACTTAGAAGAATTAGACAAATTGAAATGCACCTCTTCTTTACCAATTTGAAAAGCCGGTTTACCATTTTTAACATCAATAATAGTATCGGCGGTAGCTAAAAATGGCCTACCCAAAATAATGGGTATCTCAATATCCTCATCCATATCCAAAACAATAAAATCAACGGGAATAATGAATTTATCAACTTTCATTAGAACATTTTCCAATACTCCTAGAGGATATTTAATAGATTTATCAACAAGTTGTAATGACACGAGTAGTGGGTTTTAGATCATTTAATCCTAGCTTCTTGCAAATAGATAATGGCATAAGAGAAACACTTGCGCCTAAATCACATAAAGCTTTAGAAAAATTAAAGGCACCCAATAGTGCAAGGAATAGAAAAACTTCCTGGATCTTTTAGTTTAAGGGGAAATTTTTTCGAATTACGATCTTTGCACTCCTCACTCAAAGCAATAGTCTCATAGTCTTCCAATTTTCTCTTTTTAGACATGATTTCTTTAAGAAATTTAGAATAAGAAGGAATTTGCATTAAAGCATCAACAAAAGGAATATTAACATGCAATTGCTTGAATATCTTAAGAAATTTCTCAAATTGAGTATCCACTTTATTTTGCTTAAGTCTTTGAGGAAAAGGAATTGGAGGTACATAAGGTTTAACAAGAGATGGAGAAGGTGAGGTTTCGAGATACAATTTCGGTTACTTCAACCTCCTTTTCATTTTCCTTAATTCCATTACTTGTCTCCAATTGACTCCCTTACCTCTTCTAGTCGCTTACCACTTCTTAAGGTTACGGCTTTGCATTGCTCTTTAGGATTTACATCTGTTTTACTAGGCAAAGATCCTTGATTCCTTGAATTAATGGCATTAGCTAACTGTCCAAGTTGAATTTCTATATTTCTATTAGAAATAGCTATATGATCAACTTTAGTTTCCAACTTTTCAATTCTTTCAGAAGTAGCATTAGCCAATTTTTCAATAGCCAACTAACTCCCATGCTGGTCTAGTTTCTTGTTGGGGTTACTTTTGGTGAAAGCCAGATGGGTTTGGTGGTCTAAAGTTGGCATTTTGGTGTCCTTGGTCTCTCCAAGAGAAACTAGGATGATTTCTCTAACCTGGGTTATAAGTATTAGAGTAAGGATCATTTTGTGGTGGTCTATTAAAGTTAGTAACATATTGAGCTTGTTCCATATTAGCACATTCTGTAGATAAATGGCCACCCCCACATATATTACGTGTCATAGTAAAAGAAGACACATAATTGACATTATTCATTTTAGTAAACAAATTTACTAAGTTGTCCACTTTTGCATTTAACATGTTTATTCCTTCTACTTCATACTTACCACCAGTTCTCTTTGGTTTATTTCGATCATTAGACCAGTGATAATTATTTGAAGCCATTTCTTCTAATAATCTATTAGCAACCTCGGTAGTTTTACCCATTATAGCCCCTCTCTCGGCGGCAACTATAGTGATTCTAACAGATTCATGCAGACCATTAATAAAAGTTTGCACAAGCAACCAATCTGGGACACCATGATGAGGACATTGATGTTGTAAATGTCTAAACCTTTCCCAAGCCTCATATAAAGACTCCCCATCATTCTATATGAAACTAGTTATATCATTTCTTAGGTTAGCAGTTTTAATTACCAGGGGGAAAATACTTTCTAAGAAAAGCTCTAGATAAATCTTCCCAAGTAGTAAAAGAATTAGCAGGATTAGATTTTAACCATATTTTTGCTTTATCTTTTAGCGAGAAGGGTAAAATTCCTAATCTAATTGCATCATTAGTTACTCCATTTAGCTTAAGAGTATCACATTTTTCTAGAAAATTACCTATATGATCATTAGGATCTTCATTATCTAGTCCACTAAATTGTTCTTGTTGAATTATACGAATTAAAGTAGGATTAATTTCAAAATTATTTGCGAAGAACGGTTGGTCTTACAATACTTGAAGGTGCTCCACTAGCATTCGGCATTGCGTAGTCACGTAAAGGCTTTCCATTGTTATCATCTCCCATCTCTACTTGGATTATTGTCAAGTTCTTCGGAAAAGAGATGCTCCAAATCAAAATCTTCCGGCTTAAGTATTTGCTCCAACCTTTTCTGTTTCCTTAGTGCACGAGCAATCCTCTCGATCTACGGATCGAAAGGAATCAAAGTACGATTAATCCGTGGCATACACTAAAAATAAAGTACTAATAATTCATAAACCAAGACTACGGCGGGAATGTAGACAAGTGCTAAGAGCATAGAGTTGTTAAATATAAAAGTTAGAATGGATAAAACAATAGAGATTAAACCCCAAAATTAATGCAAAATAAATACGAAATGCAAAATATGACCAAAACTAGTAAAGAAACATAATGCAGCTCTCTTAGAACCCAACAACTACTAATGACCAAGAAAAATGTATAAACTAATGGCTAACACAAAATTATGAAATCAATTAAAAAAAAACAGTGGCACGCTAATTTAACCAACACAAGACTAGCTAAAATAAACAAGTAGTACTAAGAAATAATTTGTCTAAATTAATATTAAAATCCCTTTAGTATGATATTGAACTATTGCCTCCCCGCAACGGCGCCAAAAACTTGGTCGACCTAAAATATACCTACATTACCGCAAGTATACGAGTCGATTAGTGTAAATATAGGGTGACCAAGGTATCGTTTCCCACAAGGAGGTATGATCAACTATCAAATTAAGAGACACTAATATTATTTAGACGATCGGAAAATAGTGAATGGTAGTGATAACTAAATTACTAAAATAAGAACTATACTAATTCTAACACTAAAAACGCCAGACAATAGGTATAAACCAAATATGAGAGATAGTTCTAGGACTTAGATTTCGCCAATTACTTTCTACAACGAAATTAAACTAGTTGTCGGGTTGAAAACTATTATATTGCAATGATCGAACGTCCTATGATATATTATCTCCTCTTCCAAGGTAGAAAACGTGTATTTATACTAATCTTACGCCTACTTCCGTGGTCATAACAATTAATATAAACCCATTACGAACAAGAAATTCATGTAAAAGACCACCCCAAGTGTATAACTATTCCTAAAATTATACTACTTAACGTTTGATAACCCCACGAACTAATATTAAACTTTCACTTCCGCTAATAATTCAATACCTTAAACATACAATCAATTGGCCGGATTAATAGTATGTGTTTTCGTCAAGAAATTAAGGATTGTAATATGTTGTGAGGTTTGATGTGGGCCCCAAGAGTGTTCGCCTGAGTTAGATGTCCGTGCACCTGAATCTGCAAAACGATGTTAGACTACCCGGGGGTGTTTAGGGATCGCCCCTCCCGGCTCAAGTCGGTTGAGATTGAGGTAGAGAGATAAAGTCTAGAGAGAGATGCTCTAGTTTGTTAGGTGAGAATTGAATACATGTTCATTGATGAGGCGGTTGGTTTTTATAGTGTTGGGGATTTCCCCGGACGGGAAACATTATTCGAGATGGGCCTTTTTTGGTACCCAATGGGCATGTTACCTTTTCGAGGCAATGATTATTTCACCCCTCTTGGAGATTCTCCAAATCTTTGGTGATTAGGTAAACTTACGGGTAGGACCCACTGTGCCTTTTTGTCCCATGCTTTAGGAGGCTTTACGGCTCCTTATTGGGGCTGGCTGATTAATTGAGCCCAAACAATTAGCCCCACGCCATAGATGGGGAATCACGGGAACTTGGCGGTGGGATGCCCGTACGTGGCGGAATAATAGCCGTCTTATTTCGACTAGTTGGCGGCCAGAAGCTTATTTTTACGCTAGAAGGAGGAACGTGGACCGGGTTCCCATCTGTTGAAGGAAAGGTGACGACCCGGTCACCTCTCCTTTGAATAGGGAGAAGGCCGCCAGGGTCATTCCCCTGTTGAGGGGAAATCCAGGCCCGGTCTCCTCTGGTAAATGGGGAGAGGCCGACCGGGTCACTCCCGGGTGAAGGGAGAGTGCCGGGCCGGTCGACTCTGTTAAATGGGAAGAGACCGATCGGGTCACTTCTGGTGGAGGGAGAGTGCCGACCCGGTCATCCTCCATTGAATGGGATGTGGCCGACCGGGTCACTCCTTGTAGAGGGGAGAGTGCCGACCGGTCATCCTCCATTGAACGGGACGTGTCCAGACCGGGTCACTTTCGGGTGAGGGGAGAGTGCCGACCCGGTCATCTTCCCTTGAATGGGATGTGGTGGCCGGGTCACTTCTCGGGTGAGGAGGGCGCCGGCCGGTCATCGTCCATTGAATGGGATGAGTCCGGCCAGGGTCACTCCCCGGTGAAGGAAGAGTGCCGACCCGGTCATCTTCCCTTGAATGGGATGTGGCCGGCCGGGTCACTTCTGGTGAGGGAGAGCGCCGACCCGGTCGTCGTCCATTGAATGGGATGAGTCCGACCGGGTCACTTCCTGGTGAAGGAAGAGTGCCGACCGGTCATCTTCTCTTGAATGGGATGTGGCCAGGCCAGGGTCACTCCCTGCTGAGGGAGAGCACCGAGGCCGGTCGTACTCCGGCTGGTGCTCGAGCCGAGTAAAGGAGGTAAACTCCTTTTGGTCGAGTAGGGTACAAGGCCACTCGGAGGAGGGCTAATGAGCCCCAAGCTCGTCAGTGGGTGCTAGGCGATACTTGGCCATATTTGACCAAGTATAGAAGCGACTCGGCAAAGGTGAGAAGCTCTGTTGGCCGAGTAGGGTGCAAGGTCACTCGTTGAGGGGCTAATGAGCCCCAAGTTTGTCCAGTGGGTGCTAGGCGATACTTGGCCATACTTGACCAAGTATAGAAGCGATTCGGCAAAGGAGAGAAGCTCCTGTTGGCCTAGTAGGGTGCAAGGCCACTCGGATGAGGATCTAATGAGCCCCAAGCTTGTCCGAGTGGGTGCTAGCTGAGACTTGGCCATATTTGACCAAGTATAGAAGCGACTCGGCAAAGGAGGGAGCTCTGTTGGCCGAGTAGAGTCTTGAGCCACTCGGATGGGGATCTTAATGAGCCCCAAGTTGGTCGAGTAGGTGCTAGGCGATACATGGCTATATTTGACCAAGTATAGAAGCGACTCGGCAAAGGAGGGAGCTCTGTTGGCCGAGTAAGTCTTTGAGCCACTCGGATGGGGAGCTTAATGAGCCCCAAGTTGGTCCGAGTGGGTGCTAGGCGATACATGGCTATATTTGACCAAGTATAGAAGCGACTCGGCAAAGGAGGGGAGCTCCTGTTGGCCAGAGTAGGGTCTTTGAGCCACTCGGATGGGGAGCTTAATGGGCCCCAAGTTGGTCCAAGTGGGTGCTAGCTGATACATGGCTATATTTGACCAAGTATAGAAGCGACTCACCAAAGGAGAGGAGCTCCTGTTGGCCGAGTAGGGTGTTGAGCCACTCGGATGGGGGGCTAATGAGCCTCAAGTTGGTCCGAGTGGGTTTCGTGATTCGGAGGATGGGGCTGCGCCTATCTCACCCGACCGGGTCTGTCCGGCGCTGATGTGCCACATGGCCATTCTTGATACTTGGGATGTTGGGACCCTCGGTATGAGGCGAGTTGAAGGGGCGCCTATCTTTTTTTTTTTTTTCTTGATTTTCTTGGACTCATGGAATGGGTGAAGGGGTCCATTGGGCCTCTATTAGAACCCATTAGAGCGACGCGGGGTTTGCGTTGCACATCCCCCAAGGCGCTCCTATATAAGTATGAGAGGGGAGAGAATTTCGAGTTACTTGCTCATTTCCTCATTCTTCTCTCTCTCAAAAATCTCCAAATTCTTTCAACTTTTCCAAGTTCCTCCTCCAGCTTCTTCGTCCGACCAGGTACGCTCTTTGTTTTTTTTTCTTAAGTTTTCTTTCTTTTCCTTTGAATAACCTCGGCCGACTCCCTTTTCTATAAATAATGGGAGATTCGTCAGAGTCGTCGGCACCTCCGACCTCACCTCCCCTATAAATTATCCAGGAGGTGAGGGGGATGGGGAATAACGTTGGTGTTGGCTATAATAAATTGCCCCGAGCCCTCGGTGTGCCCGAGCGCGGTTGCTCTCCCGAGCCCTTCGTCTTCGGTGGAGGAGGAGGCCGAGGGTATCATTCCCTATCCTTGGGAAGTGTCGACGGCCTATCCCCCCTCGAGAAGTTACTTAGATAAATATTTGTCTCGTGATGTTGTGCGGGTGGCCATGCCGAGGGAGAGGGAGAAGCGTCCACTTCGGGCCGAGAATTAGATTATCCGACCTGGATCCAAAAGGAGGTCCGGTACCTTCTTCCCGAACCCGGCGTAATAAAATCTTTGGCCGAGGACCTTCGGGGGGACGGCGACTAGGTTCCAAATAAAATATCCTTTCTATACGGGTCCGACCGGGAAGCCCATCATACGATTCTGTCTCCACCGCTCGGTTGCATTGCCGTTTATTACAAGTCGATGGAGATGGGGCTTCGATTTCCGTTGGCCAGACTTTGTCAAGGAGTTACTAAATACGTATGATTTGGCAATTTGTCAAATTTCTCCCAACTCCTGGGGAGGCATCAGTGCTTTTCAGGTACTCTGTGACCTGATGCGAATCCGACCGACTCTCAAGTTATGGAGGCATCTTTATAAGTTGGTCGAAGTTATGGCTGCAAACAACGGGCCGGGTGGTGGAGTTTCCAAGTTCGACCGGAGTGCCGGCTGTTCTTAACCTCCCTACGTCACGAAAGGGTTTCGGAGGGAATTTGCCTTCGTCTATTTCGGCGAGGTGGGGGATTCCCCTGGTTCCCCCTTCGGCCAAGCCCCTAGTCGCCCTTAACTTCGAAGTGGGAGAGCTTGATGATGAGGAAGGGGCGGCGACCTGCTACATGCAGACCGAATCTAGGATCGTTAATGGAAGCGAGGTATTCGTACCTGGCCAATGGTTGCCCGACTGCATGCTCTTCAAAGACGAGCACTTCCTCTCGGCCATGGGTCTGAGTTCGACCTTCCCGAAGGGTAATCAACCGAGGAGATGGAGCGGTCGGTTTATTAACTTTTGCATTCTATTTTGACTAACACTTGTGCACTATGTTTTGTTTTCGAGAACCCGCGAGCCTATATTGAGGAAGTGGATCCGACCATGGCCGAAAAGCGAATGTGGCGGCAATGAGAGTGGCTCGGTTGAAGGCCGAGATTGCGGCAAGCAGTGAAGGTCCCCGCTCCTCCCAAGGTAAAAATTTCATCTTCCTGTTGCATGTATTTTAGCCCGACCGACTATTTACTTGCTTTGTTTTACCGACTATTTTCCCTTTGCCTCAGGACCCTGCTAATAAGCCGAAGACCAAGAAGAGGAAAGAGCGGTCTTCAGATAAAGTGGCCCCAGGCAGAAAGCGGTCGCTCGGTCAGGCGGCGGGGGAAGAGCCAAGGCCGCTCGTGAGGAGGCCGGCGGGCAAATTCGTGGAAGTTATTAGCCCCCAAGGGTCCCCCAACGAGGCCAGACGGGGAGACCTTTCCCTTTATTCCTCGATTTCCGAGCCGATCGGGGAATCTCCAATATACTCCTTTGTCTCCAACCAGCGGAGTTGCCTGGACCAACGTCGCTCGGGAATCGGGTGAGCTGGCCAGGAAGTGGCCGACCTCAAGGAAGCGGCCAAGAAGCATTTTGACCGAAGTCTATCGGGCCAAGGAAGACAAGCGGATTGCTGAATCCGAAGGCGCCGATGCGGAGGAAGCTATAAAAAAAGGATCAAAAGGACTTCGCCGAGGAGCGGACAAGGTGGGAGAAGGAGAGGGCCGAGCCTCGCCCTTGCCCGTGACTTGGCGAGGGCTGCTAGGGATGATGCCCTCACGAAGGCGACGGCGGCCGAGCTTAAGGTGACCTCTCTTGAAGCCGGATTGGCCAGAGCTCGAAGCCAAGGTCAAAGCCGAGGAGCAATGGTTCTCCGATTGGGAGAAGTCGGATGCGGCCGAGGCCTATGCTAACGAGGTCGGCGGCGTAGCCCACAAGATGGGGGAGGACGAGGCCCTCGATCGGGTGAAGAATGTCTGGCCGAGTCTCACCCCGGATGCAGTGCGGGCCGAGCGTCGAGTCGGGTTATCGAGATGTCGATCGATGCGATAACGCCTAGATCTTGGCTCGGGTGAAGGTGAGGGTCCGATCTCGATGAAGAGGATGAGGACGAGGACGTTGGCCGAGTGAATGTCGATGTCATTGATGGCGACAACGGCGACGATGATGATATTGCCGACGAATGCTTGGCGAAGGCGGTCGGGGAGGGAAGCTGCGGTCGGTGATAACACAGAAGTTGATACCAAGGGCCCGGCCGATCTCCCTCCTCCTAGCTCTTAGGGCATTTTTGAGAATTGTGAGTGTAATTGTTTTGTTAACTCTCTTTTGTAATGCTCGAGCTTCCTTAATGAAATTTATCATTTGGTCTTTAATTTCCTTGTTTGTTGATTGCAATGTTGCCCGACTAACTTTATTAATTCCGATTGACTTTGTTTGTTAATCAAAATGCCGACCAACTATAATTTCCCGAAAAATGCCAAGTTGTTCATTCGGTTAAGTCTAAATTGATTCAGACTAACTTGTTTGTTTAATAAAAATGCCTACCGGCTATGATTAAGCTATTACAATATGCCCCTATTGCAATTAACAAACTTTACACATAGTATTTTTTAAGGTTGTCTACGTTCCGGGGGTCGGGCCAAGGGGATGCCCTCGGCGGACTCCTAGTCGGAATGTCTTTGGGCTTGATAATTTCCGTTACTTTGTACGGACCGTCCCGATTAGGTCCTAGTTTTCCCTTTAGGTGTGAGAGCCCGGTGGCCTCGACTTTCCGAATGACCCGTCGCCGAGTTGGATTGGGCGGAGCCTCGCTCGGCGGTTAAACATCCAGTGACTCATTGTTTGTGCTTGAATGGATCTTAGCGGCGCATTGCCCCTTGTCTCGGGCAAGAAGTCTAGGGCGATCGGTTTTTTCTTCCTCGTTCTTCTCGAATTCATAGAAGGTCATAAAAGGAGAGGGGATGCCGACCTCCATTGGTAGGGCGCTTCACTCCCGTATACGCGAGTTGAGCGGCGAGTGCCCCGTTGCTTCCTTGGCGTAGTTACGGCCGACCGAGAGGACCCCGGGGTAGGTCGTCGACCCATGCTCCTTTGGCGGCCTCCAAGGACTTCTTGATTCCTTTGAGAACTATTTTGTTAGCCGAGCTCGGCTTGCCCATTCGTTTGGGGCCTAGAGGCCGCGGAGAACTTGGTGCATATTAGAAACGGGCACAATATTCCCGAGTAGGACCAATGTTGAATTGGCGCCCATTATCGGAAATTAGTACCCTAGGAACCCCGGAACCTGGTGATAATGTTCCTCCCAAATGAATGCTTGAACACCTTATACGGTTATGGAAGAGAGTGGCTCGGCCTCGGTCCACTTAGTGAAGTAGTCGATAGCGACTATGAGGAACCTTCTTTGACACGAGGTTGGGGGAAATGGTCGGAGTAAGTCCATACCCCATTTATCAAATGGCGAGCTGCTTGAATTTTTGTCGAGGGGTGGTTGGTGCCACGGGGATGTCAGAGTGGATCGACGGGATGGGCACCTTTTAACCGGCTCGTGAGCATCGATTTGAGTGGGCCGGTAATATCAGAGCTCGAGAGCTTTTCCCGTTATTGTTCTTCCCCCTTGATGGCTTCCACAAGCCCCTTGGTGAATTTCCCTGAGGATGTAATTTCCATCCTCGGGGTGACGCTTTTGAGCAAGGGGTGGGTGAAAGACTTTTTTGTAGAGGCGATTATCGTGCCATAGGAACCATCGGATTTGTGCTTGACCCGCTCGGCATCTTTGTGATCTTCGGGCGGCTTCCCATCCCTTAAATATCCGACTACTTCTTCCATCCAGGTAGATGTCCAGATTCAACATGAGTTTGTTCCTTGGCATTGATCTTTGGGTTGCTTGGGAGGACTTCCCGCATGATTGTTCGAGGAGTAGACCCTTTGGACCGGCCATCCGAGCCAAGGCATCGGCTGTTGATTTTCCGATCTGGGTATGTGAGTGATTTTGAGCGGAGACAGTTTGTTTGATGATGCCACGGGCCTTGGCCAAATACATTCTCATGTTGTCTTCCTTAGCCTCGTACTCGCACGATACGACCCACTATCGTTGTGAGTCGAATTTAGCATAGATTGCGGTGGCCCAGGCTAGGATGCACAACTCTAGTCAGAGGATCGGGGCCTCGTATTCGGCTTCGTTGTTAGAGCCCAAGAACTCGAATTTGATAGCGTATTCCATCTTATCCCCGGCACCAGGGGGCTTGATAACCGGCCCCAAGCCATTTACTTGCAACTCCCGACTATCTTCGTTTGGTTGGGGGCTGGACGTACATTCGGTTATGAAGTCGGCCAAAGCTCGGGCTTTGATCGCCCTCCTGGGCTCATATTCCAACCCGAAATCGACTGATCCGCCCGATCGGTCATCCGACTAGAATGATTCTGCTTTCGAGGATCTTTACGGCGGGCGACTGTGAGAACCTTGATTGGATGGGCTGGAAATAGGGCTTGAGTTTCCGGCGGCCATTACCAAGGCGAAAACCATCTTCTCGACCTCGTTGTATTTGGCTTCGGCTCCTCGGAAGGCGTGACTTATGAAGTAGAGTTGGGTCTTTGTTTTTCTTCTCTCGACCACCCAACGCCGAGTGCGTATTAAAAGCTTGACTAAGTAAACGAACGGCGTTTCCCCGTGAGGAGAAATTAGCTTTGGGAGTGTTGATAGATGCGTTTTGAGGGAGGTGAAAGCCTATTCGGCTTCGTCATCCCAAGTGAACTCTTTTCTTTTCGGGGCTTTGAAGAAGCATAAGCCCTTATCTGTGGCGACAGGGATAAGAAGCGGCCGAGTGCGGCCAAGCTTGACTGTTAGGCGTTGTACCTCTCTCACATTCCAGGGGACTTCATTTCTACCCTTTGCCTTAACTTTGTCGGGGTTGGCTTCGATTCCCCTCTCATCGACCAGGAACCCGAGGCACTTTCCTCCCTTCATCCCGATTACGCATTTTTTCGGGTTCAGCATCATGCGGCATTTCCTCAAGGTACTGAAGGTCTCTTTTAGATCTGAGGGGTGATCACCCTGAGCTTTGCTTTTGACGATCATGTCGTCAACGTACACTTCGATGTTCAGGCCCGGTTGGTCCCCGAATATCTTGTTGATCTTGGCCCGATATGTAGCCCCGTATTGTTGAGCTCGAAGGGCATCATTTTGTAGCAATACACCCCTTGATTGGTGACAAAGGCGGTATGAACTCGATCATGCTCGCCATCGGGATTTGGTGATACCCGCGTTTGCGTCCATGAAGCTTAGGAGAGCGTGACCTGTCGTCGAGTCGACCCGGCTGTCGATTTTGGGGAAAGGGTGGTTATCTTTTGGACATTCTCCATGCCCCACTCGACTTTTTGACTAGGACTACGTTGGCCAACCATTCCGAGTACTAACATTCTTCAATGAACCCCGCTTCGAGCAATTTCTTGACTTCGGCAGCTGCCGCGGCGTTTCTCTCGGGGCCTTGATGCCTCAGCTTTTGTTTGACCGGCTTGAATCCCTCTTTGATGTTCAGCTCGTGGCACATCACTTTAGGGTCGAGCCCGGGCATTTCGGTGGCTTCGTAGGCGAAGACGTCCCTGTACTCTGTTAACACTTGGATGATCTCCTTTCTTGTTTGAGGGTCCATGGCCTTGCCTACTCAAAAAGTCCGACCGTGTTTTTCATCAATGATGACTTCTTCGTCATCCTCGAGTGGCTGAGGGCGCTCTATGTGCTTGGGATTCTCGGTAAGGTAAACCCGGAGCCCACTTGAGGCGCCGACCATCTTCTCGTTTTCTTTTCTTCGAGTCCTCCGGGACGTCGACCTTGCTTTTGATTGTTTACATAACATTCCCTAGTTGTCTGCTGATCCCCCTGGATCTTTCAGGCTTTACCTTCGTCGGTTTCGAAGCTGCATGAGGAGGTGGTAGGTGGAAATTCTTTGCCTTGACTTTGTTCGAGTTGGCCTTCCCATTATTATGTTGTATGGCGAGAGGATGTCTACCACTAGGAAGTCGATCGGTAGGCTTCTTCCTTTGCCCCTTCTCTCCCATCCGAGTAGGCAATTTTATGGATCCAGACGGGATGTGCCGAATTTCCCCGAAGCTTTATGAGTGGGTGATTGAGTGGGGTTACATCCCTTTCATCGTACTTCGGTTTCTGAGGCACTCTAGTGTGATTATATCTGCGAGGATCCACTTATCCACTAACACCCGTTTGACTCGGCATTAGCCACTTTGAGCTCGATGACCGAGGGGTCGTCGTGGGGCGTGTGTAGTGGTCGGCTGGACTCCCCAAATGTCATGATGGGACGGTCGGGTCGGGGATGATGGACGTCGAGCACTTGATGCTTTAGGCTACGGAGGTGGGCTTTGCGTGAGCGGCCGGTTAGGCCGCCGACGCAAGCCACCCGCTGACCCCGATGAAGCCCTCTCGTATCGCCGTTGTTGGATTGACCAACCTTACGTTTGCCTTTTTCCTCACTAGAGTGCTTGAGGTATCGGTTCGGCTTTCCCTGGTCGGCAAGGTTGTCAAGGGATTTCTTAAGTTCCCTACAAGCCTTGGTGGTGTGACCGCACTCTTTATGGTATTCGCACCATTGGCTCTTATCTCTCCGAAGCGGCCCGACGTTTTGATGGGAGGTGGGGGGGCATCATGGATTTGTCCTTGATGTCCAAGTAGATTTCTCTTCTGTTTTTGTTGAAACGGGGGGTCGATGCCGTGATCGTTAAATCTATCGGCCAGACCACCTGTTTTTACAGTTGCTTGTCGGTCTTTGTGATTTCCCTCTTCTTTCCTCTTCTTGCTCCCATCGTGCGAGTGGCGACATATGTCTGTCGCTTGGATGAATCTTTGGGCCCGAGTCATTGCTTCGGAGAAGGTTTTGACTTCGTTTTCCGCCAAGGACCATCTTAGCCGGCCGGGTGAAGTCCGGACATCAAGGCGGCGAAAGCCACTTGCATCTTGTAGATCGGAGATTTTCAATGACTCCTCATTGAACCTTTTGATGTAGTCGGCCGAGGCTTTCGTACTTCTCTGCTTGACTCCCATCAAATGGAGACTTGTTTTCTTTTGTCTTTTCCGGCGATAAATTGGTGAATGAATAGGTCCTCGAAGTCGTGAAATCCGTTATGATCCCTACGGGAAGCTCTTGGAACCGGTTCGGGGCCGGTCCTTTCGAGTCGTGGGAAAGAAACGGCACCAAGTGGCCTCGCGGCCGGTTTGAACGCTCATTTGTGCTTTGTACGTTGCCATATGATCGTCCGGGTGCATTAGGCCCGCGAATGGTTCGATGGTAGGCGTTTTAATTTTTCATTTGGGTGTCTCAGTATGTCTGGTTGAATGGGACCATGAACTTGAGCGCCCCATTGTTGATCCGAATGGGTTTCGATTGGGGTGAGTCGCCGCGCCCTTCCCCGTGAGCGGCTTTTTTATCAAGAATGTACCGAGCATCCAAGCCCTTGCGGAGCCGCTTCTCGTTTAGGAAATGCCGAGCGTCATGGGGTTTTTTCCCGACATTACCCACGGGCGATTTTGAGACGTGCGTCTCCTCACCCCGCAGAGTGGATCTCCCTTTAGACCCGTGTCGCTCTTCCTCCCCCTGTCCGGATCGTTGTCGATTGTCTTGACTATGCTCCCTCGGGCCGACCAGCTGTCGGCTAGGGCCGGCCTTGGTTCTCTACCCGAAGGGAAGGGACCAGGGTGCAGTTTTAGGGGGTTGAAGAAAGCGTCCCTGCTTGTAGGTTGGCTAACATATCCATCAAGCTTTCTTTGCAAGGTCTGCTGGAGGCGAGCGGCTATCAAATTTATATCCGCTAGTGGATATGGGATGGGGGTCGGCGTGTTGTAGGCCGCTTGTGAGGGTCTTGTCTATTTTCGATTGACCGCTCCTCTTCATGGTCGAGGTTTGAACGGTCGGCGTCTTGGGCCGTTCGGACCTCCGTTGGTGAGATGGTGAAGGATCCCTTTCGGACCTACGAGCTTTGTCTTGAGGGCTATGCGGTGCGAGTGCTCTTGGTTGGGGCCATTGTGAAGTGGTTCTTGCGAGTGGTGGCGAAGCGACTTTGATTGTAACTTCCCCGCGAGACGGCGCCAAACTGTTTCTGTCAAGAAATTAAGGATTGTAATATGTTGTGAGGTTTGATGTGGGCCCCGAGAGTGTTCGCCCGAGTTCAGATGTCAGTGCAATTGAATCCTGCAAAACGATGTTAGACTACCCGGGGGTGTTTCAGGGATCGCCCCTCCCGGCTCAAGTCGGTTGAGATTGAGGTAGAGAGATAAAGTCTAGAGAGAGATGCTCTAGTTTGTTAGGTGAGAATTGAATACTGTTCGTTGATGAGGCAGTTGGTTTTTATAGTGTTGGGGATTTCCCAGACAGGAAACATTGTTCAGATGGGCCTTTTTGGCACCAATGGGCATGTTACCTTTTCAGGCAATGATTATTTCACCCCTCTTGGAGATTCTCCAAATGCTGGTGATTAGGTCAACTTACAGGTAGGACCCACTGATGCCACCTGTCCCATGCTTCAGGAGGCTTTCTGGCTCCTTATTGGGCTGCTGATTAATTGAGCCCAAACAGTATGAAACAAATCAAGATTATCAAATTCCAATTATAATAATCAAACCCAAACAACAAATTCAAATCATTGACAGAAAAATAGAAGACTACATCTAGTCCTAGAACACAGAAATTGAGCTAGACATAACAACTAAATCAAACCAATTTAATAACAATGTAAAATCGATACTCGACATAGTAATTAGACAAAGTTAACAATTGAACTAAATAAAGTAAGGAAACAGAAGAACTCCCAATAAGCGTTCTTGGTCTCTGTAACCTCTGCTCTCATGCGGCTGTCCTCTGTATCCCCATCTTGCGTCCTCTGTTGTCTCTGTTCTTTTCGGTCTCCTTCTGTTGTGTTCGTCAAAATGGTTTTATACCCCCCTTAGGTGTTTAGTTTTTTCTTCCTTTCTAATTTCCTCCTGGCTGCTTGTTGTGTGTTGCCATCCTCTCTTTAGTTTTTTTTTCATCGGTTGGTTGTTGTAGGTCTTGGGGCTATAAAGGGAATTTTCTTGCTTTTCTTTTATTTCTTCCCTTTTTCTCTTCTCTAATGCGTGGAAGTTGGAACTTCTTAGGCTTTAGTATGATAGGTTTGCTTTTCTTTATCTTCTTGCAAATTCTCTTCACCTATAAACAATTCAATAGGGTAATAAACAATTGGGCCCTAAAACAAAGTATTTGCATAGTAAAAACATACTACTATTATAAAAATCAAATAAACCAAATTAGCATGTATAAGTAGTAGTAGAATCAAGCAAGTAATTTATTGAGTATATTTTTCATATTTTAAATCAACTTTATTACTTAAGTAACTTAACTCTTAAAAAGCTAAAATATAAGAAGAAAACCTATTATAAGTCTCATAACTTATACAAAAAAAGTAATATAACGAGGCTAAAATCATGTATAAAATAGAGCCTTATCGGATTCCAAACCGTGTGATAAGATTCACGCGGATAAACTTCTTCACTGGTTTGGCCGTTATCTTTGCGGTCGGTTACGCTTCAATCCATTTCGTGAAGGAGTCAATTCCTACTATCGGGAACTTTCTTCCTCCGGATGCCGGCGTGAATGGTCCTATGATATCCATCCCCCATTGAGCGAAAGGGATTGGATTTAGGATAGCCGCAAATCGTTCTTGGTTGGTGGATGAGTGGAGCAAATTTCGACACTTGTCACACTTTTTCACGTAAGCTTGCGCATTTGCCAACATTGTCGGCCGGTAGAAATCGGCTCTCAAAGCCTTATCTTCGTGGTCTCATGGGCCGTTACGCACCTTAAGAGTGGGAGTGATAGACCTTTTTTGTACAATTGCCCTTGAAAGATGCAGAACAACATGGTCTCCCTTTTAATTTTATTTACCGCCATCTTATCTTCCAAGAACTGTCGGTCGGCTTGTATGCCATTATCTCATCATACCATTCTTTTCCCATATTGATCTTGTTTACCTCGGATTGGGCGGCATCTAAACTTCTTTCCGGCAATGTCTCGATCAAGACGCTTCGCTTCAGATCAGTTGTACTTGAGCTTGCTAATTTAGACAAGGCATCCGCAACCATGTTCTCTGCTCGTGGAACTAGGACTATACCTCAAAACTCTGCAATCTTGCCATTAATTGCTTCACCTTGCTCAGATATTTCTGCATTTCCGGCTCTCTAGCTCCGTAGGTTCCTTCTATCTGACTTGATATGAGCTGGGAGTCCGTTGTCATTCTAACTTTCTTAGCCCCTGCCGCGATACTCAGATTGATCCCGGCAATAGCCGCCTCATATTCTGCTTCATTATTCGATGCTTTGGACCCAAAGCGAGCGGCATATTCGAATGTATCTCCCTCTGGGGAAATCATGACTACTCCGGCCCCGACTCCTGTTTGGGCAGCGGAACCATCAACCGGATATCTCGCAGTGTACGGCGAGGCTCCTTAATATCCTCGTAAGTTATTTCAACTATAAAAGCGGCCAGAGCTTGTGCCTTGATGGCGGTGCGTGGCCGGTACTCTATGTCGAACTCAGACAATTCAATCGCCCACTTGAGTAACGTGCCGGTTGTGTCGAGCTTATGGTGCCTTTTCTAACGGCTGATTAGTGAGTACCTGGATGGTATGAGAGTCAAAGTATGGTATGAGCTTTCTTGCCGCTATCAGCACGGCATACGCCATTTTCTCCAGCAACTCATACCTATGCTCTGCTCCTGCTAGGACATAGCTGACAAAATAGATGGGGTGTTGCTGCTTATCTTTCTCAACTAATAAGGCTAGCTCTTTTGTTTTCACGGACACCGATACATAGAGTTGGAGCTTATCCCCCGTCTCGGACCTGGTGATGGTCGGCAGCTTCTTGAAGTGCTCCGTAACGGCTTGGAATGCCTACAGTTGCTCATCCCCCCACTAAAATTTTTTATTTCCTCGCAGGATTTTGAAGAACGGTAGGGCTTTCTCCGCTGATTTGGAGACAAACCACGTTACTGCCGCCATTCTCCCGGTGAGTTTCTGGATGTCTCATATGCTCTTAGGCTCCGGCAGCTCACTTATTGCCCTAATCTTGTCAGGGTTTGCGTCTATCCCCCATTCGCTTACCGTGAAGCCTAGGAATTTGCCGGATCTTACCCCAAATACGCACTTCTTGGGGTTCAATTTCATCTGATACTTTCGGAGGGTCGCAAAGGTTTCTTCAAGATCGGTAATGTGGGCTTCCTCTGTGATGCTCTTGACGATGCTATCGTCCACATAGACTTTCACATTTCGGCCTTTCGAGCCGCGAATATCTTGTCAACCGACTTTTTGATAGGTAGCCCATGCGTTCTTGATCCGAACGGCATGGCTTTATATGCATAGACACCGGCATCGGTAATGAATGCGGCTTTGTTCTGCCGGACTCCGGGAGGGCGATCTGAAGATATCCTGAGACGGCATCCATGAAACTCAGCAACGCGTGACCGCTAGTTGAATCCACTAGCTGGTCAATTCTCGACAATGGGTAGCAATCCTTGGGACATGCCTTGTTTTGCCTAGTGAAATCAACGCACATCCTCCGTGACCCATTGGCTTTCTTAACCATTACCACATTTGCCGGCCATTACGGATAATCACACGGTTCGATGAAATGCGCCACGAGCGGTTTATCAACCTCTTCCTTAATTGTCGAGTTTTTCTTATAAGAGAAGTTACAGCTTCTTACGCTTTACCAGTCTCACATCTTCGGCGACGTTCGGTCGGTGGACCATAAACGCAGGGGTCAATTCCCGGCATCTTATTTGTTGAGAACGCAAAGACATACGCATTGTTTCTTAGCAAACTTATTAGGTTTACCTTAACATCTTCCCCAAGTCGGCCCCGATCTTCACCGTTCTTTCTGGTCTGTCCACTTCTAGACTTATCTCTTCGGTTTCTCCTTCAGGGCTAGGTCGCGGCAAGTCTGTCGGCCTTCCTTCGAAATTTTTCATGGACAGATCCTTGTTGGCTTTTTTTTTCCGCTCTCCGCCTCTTTCTTTCGGATGGCGGAGTCTCTGCTGGTCGCTTGTGGGACGAAGATTTAAGAGCCGTTAAGTAACATGGTCTAGCTGATTCCTGGTTTTCCTTTAACTTTTTAGGCTTTCCCTTTGTTTGATGTGTATATCATTGTCAAGTGATATGTGGACACTACGACTTGAGCGTCGTGAATAAGCGGGCGCCCAATGATGGCGTTATAGGCTGCTGGTACGTCAACGACCAAGAATTCGACCATGAGATCTCGTGATTGTGGTCCTTCACCCAACTTGACCGGTATGCGAATGGTACCTTCTGGAACCACTGACGCCCCTGTGAACCCGATTACCGGGTATGAGACTGCCTTCAAGCAAGACCTTCCCAAGCCCATTTTCTCGAATGTTGGCATGAACAGTATGTTGGCGGAGCTGCCGCCATCTACAAGGACGCGATGGACCATTGCATGGGAAACCTGCAGAGATACTACCAAAGGGTCAGCATGAGGAAATATAATCCCCTTGGTGTCCTCAGCTGTAAACGCTACAGATGGCATCTGCGGTGGTGCCGACCATTTTCCGGTGTTGTGGTAGTTGACCTGGTGTCTCACTTCCTTCAAACTAGCCTTAGCCCCATGTATGCTTCCACCGTGAATTGGTCCTCCCGAGATGACATGTATCTCGATTATTCTCTCTTTTACTGACCTTATCTTACCGTCATCTTCTCTTGGTGACCTCTCTTGGTCAGTTTGAGCTTGACACTGCTTTAAGTAACCTCTCCATATCAAGTCTTCAATGCCATCCTTCAGATCTTTACAGTCATCTGTGACATGGCCGTAATCTCTGTGGAAATCACACCACTTTGATTTATCACGGCCTTTGTAGAACATCTTTCGAGGCCGTTGCATCTTATCATCCTTCTTATGCATCTCAAAGATTTCTGCTCTAGACACCGTTAGCTGAGTGTAATTGTGATAACGCTCTGGCCTTTTATCTTGGCCCTTCTTCACAGAGTTGCTCTCTTCTCTCCTACCAGAAAGGTCATACTTCTTGTCTTTCCGGTATTTGTCTTTGTCCTTCTCCTTATCCTTTTGCTTGTCCTCCCCCTCAGTCCATTTAGATGTTGCTGCCTTGTCGAACTCTTCTCCTCGGATGGACTCATTGGCTTTACCGAGAACTTCAGTCAGGCTAATCAACTTCTTACGGTCCAAGTAGCTTCTGAAGGCAGTGCCTTCCTTCATTCCGGTCATCAATGCTAAGACGACAACTTCTTACTGCAGACTTAGGATAGTAACGGCTTCAGAGTTGAAGCGACCGATATAATCCCTCAAACTTTTTTTTTCTCCCTGCTTGTTGGACATCAGTTCCCCGGTTGTTTTCTCTCTTCGATTGTTGCTGACGAAGTGTGACAAACATAGCCCAGAGTTGCCGGAAATCATAGACAGTTGCCGACCGAATGCTCTTGAACCAAGTTTGTGCTAAACCAGGCAAAGTTGAAGGGAACACTTTGCACCAGACAGAGTCTGTGTCGGTGTATAACAGCATGTGTCCTTCATAAGCGGATAGGTGATCCTCAGGGTCTGTCTTGCCGTCATACTTGCTTATTGACATCTTTAGCTTCTCCATGGGCTCTTGAAGTATGGCGGTGGAGAATGGAGAGGAGCAAAGTGATACCAGTGCTCGACGTCGATTCCCTTCTCTATCCCTTCTAGGTTGGGATGATTGTTGGACCTCAGCATCATGATAAGCTTCTTCTTCTTCATCTCCCACCGGCTCGGTGGGTATCTTTTAATTTTCCACATGATCTGGATCGCGCTGGCTTTGTTCGCCCTGACGGCCACTAAGGAAAGACCGAAGCTTTCTAACAGGACTGTGTAGCCTGTTCGGGGGACGCTTGCTAGCACGACCGGCCTATATATGGAGTCTGACTCGCCATAGCCTGGAAGATGTCAGCAGCACTTTGGAGTTGTTCAGGACTGAACATGTGTTGTAAAGATTCAAATATGTTAGGCTGGGGGGACTCAGCAGTCCCTTTGCCTTTGTCAGCCGGTTTGGACGATCCAACCACCGGTTGCCGAGTTTTAAAGTCATGTAGGCCTGTTTCCATAATGTTATTGTTTTCATCTGTCTCCAGCATCCCGAAAGGTTTCTTGCTGGCTACTGACGATTGTTTAGGAAACATGGGGCAGGTTAGCTGGCAGGATCGTGGCTTAATACTAAGGTATAGTTCACCCCTCCTTCTAGCGCCAATTGTTCCGGTATGAAATAAATGTTGTTGGGGTGAACCCGTATCCCTTGACCACGTATGCCGGTTCAAAGTCCTGCAAGAGAGAACACGTAAATTTAACCTCGGGGGTTGATCCGAGGAACGCCCCTTCGATGCCTAAATCGGCAAAGGTAAAGCCGATATATCTCAAGTAAATAGTATTAGTGTTTGTGAACGTACCTTATGACTCAGATCATGGGGTATTTATAGGAGCCGGCAGTGTCCCAAGCTAGGTAGGACACTGCTCCTATTGGTTGAATACAATTCTATTCTCTTTTTGGTACTTATCTTTAGGCCCATAGGCTCGTTGAGTAAGTACTGGATCAAGCCTAGACTCATTAAGCATGGCCCAGGTGTTGCACACCGGTAAGGTGTCCGTTAAGTACCGGTATAATAGATGTACCGGTATCATGCACATGTCATCCCTAACTATCTGGGAATGCCAGGATGGTTTGACCATGGTGGTCAATGGCGGTCCAATTGGACTGGTATGGAACTTGGACAACCCCATACAATAGTTATTTTAAATATTTATTGCTATTAGAGTTAGTAGTATGAATAATTAGAATAAGAATATTCTTAATAAAGAATTTTTAAAAGAGAGAGTTTTTCGAAAATATTATTTATGGAAAATATGTTATTCAAATAATATATTATCTAAGTAAATATCTTATCCCTTTTGGAATGATAGATTTAAAAGGGTTATATATTATTTGATAAAGATTGCTCCTGTCGTTAAGAGATACAACTCTATCTTAAATGATATGATCATATCTATAAACAAGGAAATTAAGTCATAAAAGTTTCTAACTCTGAAAAAACATATCCTTTTGTTTACAAAAGGTATAGTTTTCTATTCTATCAATTTGAGCTTTTGTGAGAGAAAATCGAAAAAATAATACCACTGAAAACAACACATTATTTCTGAGAGTGTCAAAGGTTTTTGCTTAGATATTATTCTGACCTCCATCAGCTTAAATAAGAAGCACTCTACGAGGAACACTTATGTAATTTTTCATAATTATAGAGAGAGTTGGGTTGGGTACATTAATATGTATTTGATCCTTATAGCAACACTTATTGCTAAGTGTTGGAGAGCACTACTAGAGTTAGTAGTGGGGTTTATTTTACCTTGAGGTGAGGTATTAGAAATTCACTTTTAGTAAATTTGGTGGAAGCAGATCTCTTGGAGATTGGACCACGTCAAAATATTTGTGTCTCCATTATTCGTAGTGATTTGTATATGCAGTGTGTTTCAACCTTAAACTAAAACTGAATTTTTCAGTTGAAACACAGTGCATGTTACAGTGCCATATATTTTAAAAGTTTGAATTTTTGCGAAATTTTCATAACTCAATTCAACCCCCTTCTTCAGTTATCACTTGCTAACTATCACATTGTACAACCAATACTACATATCAACATTACATGAACCAACTAATTACTTAAATTTTAATGAGAAAAATCCACAAATCAAACAGTAATTTTATCACACATTGGGAATGTAAATCTTAGTTTTAAAAAAACAATTTCAAAATTTATTTAATTATTGAAATTATATTTTAGAAAAAGAAGAACTTTAAGTCATGTTTTAATACTTTCCTGTGAAATTTAAATAAATTAACACTTTGACTTTCACGTTCCCAGAGACACAACTTTAACCATTAAACTAATTTGAGTACTAAATAATGTAAGAAGTTATCATTTAAAAAATATACATGAGACAAATCCAATTTATTATTAGTAAATACTGATTTGTATCTATAAATTACTCCCTCCGTCCTATAATATAGTGCTCACTTCTCATTTTTCACGTTAATTAAGGGAAATGGAATGAGTAGTAGTATTTCCAAAAAAATGTATTTAATAAAGTGCTTTTTTGATACTTTTGTATTGAAATTAGTTCTTTATTTTCTTTTTCCTTTAAACAAAAAAAAAGGCAATAAATGTTCGTTGGAATGGTGTAAAGCAATAAATGGGGTCACATGTTTTGAGAGAAACGTAGGGGTATTTTTGAAAGTTTGTGTAGATATTAAGGATAATATAGTCCAAACAAATTGATAAAAAGAAAATAGGCACAACATTTTGGGACACCAAAAAAAGAATGTGAGCACTATATTATGGGACAGAGGGAGTATTAGACTTATGGAGACAAAGGGAATCCCAACTGTGCCAATGCATTTTTCTCTCCGCATCCTTAGCCCCCACCAAAAACGTGCAATAAGAGAATGCACCTCATCAAGGAGACCACATGGTAAGCAAAACACACTCATCATATATGTCGGAATGGCTTAAGCAACGACTTTTATAAGAATCTCTTTCCCAGGCTTCAAAAGCAACTTCTCTTTCCACCCTTGAAGTTTTTTCCATATCCTCTCCTTAATGCAAGCAAAAGTAGCTTTCTTCGATCTCCCTATGATACTAGGCAACCCTAAATGTTTCTCCTGTTTATCAACTTCTTTAACTCCAAGAATATCCACTATTTCCTGCCGACAATTCCTCTCAACATTCTTACTAAAAACAACTTCCGTCTTGCTAAGATTAACTTTTACGTACGGATGCTCTCTCGTATTTCTCGATTATATCAGCCACCATAGAGCATTCTTGCATGGAAGCTTTAGAGAAGAGAATACTATCATCTCGCAAAAAACAAATGAGACACCATAGGAGCACCTCTACAAATAGAAGCACCATGAATCTTTTTTCTCTCTTTGCTTTCGAAATAAGAGTGGAAAAAGCATCTGCACACAGGAGAAAAAGATAAGGAGAAATAGGATCCCCTTGCCTGAGCCCTCTAGCAGGAGATAGATCACCATACACCGCTCCATTCACTTTAAAGGAGAAAGATACACTCGAAATACATGCCATAATCTTATCAATCCAACTCCAACAAAAGCCCATTTTCTGCATCACCTTCTCTAAGAAGCCCCACTCAACCCTATCATATGCCTTGCTCATATCAAGTTTTAGAGCACACAAACCCTCCTTACTTGCATTCTTCTTTTTCATAGCATGAAAAATTTCAAAAGCAACTAGAGCATTATCCGTGATCAGCCGCTTGGGAACAAAAGCACTTGAATTCGGGGAGATAATAGAAGGGAGAATAACTTTTAGCCTATTAGCAAGAGCTTTCGACGAGATCTTGTATAACACATTGCGAGAGACTAATAGGTCTAAAGTCTTTCATGGATTGGGGTTACTACATTTCGGAATCAAGACAACACATGTTTTATTCGAGAGAACTCAAATCAATCTTCCCCCTCCACCAGGCTTGAATAAACGCTACAACATCCGCCCCAATAATATGCCAAAATTTATGAAAAAATAACGCATGAAAACCATTAATACCTGGGGCTTTGTTTGGATGCATGGCAAACAAAGCTTCTCGAACATCATCCCCTTTCAGCTCTGCAATCAGCGCAGCATTCATTTCGGGTGAGACACAACACGTCATCCCCTCCAACGCCTCCTCTATGTGGCTCGGATTGTCGACGCAAACAACCCCTTAAAGTACCGCTGCACAACGCTCACAATTTCTTCTTTCCCCTTCATCCACACGCCATTTTCATCAAGAATACCATTAATGGTGTTGCGTTTTTCCTTTGGGATGCCTTATGGTGAAAGTATTTCGTATTTTTGTCCCCATCTCGAATCTCATTCACCCTAGAACGAGCATGCCAATATGATTCTTCAAGCTTATGAATTTCATCAAGCTCACACGAAAGGTTTTTGCACCGCTCTAAATTCGCGGCATCGGGACACATTGTTGCAAAGAAATTAAGCTTTGTGAGGGCCTCTTTCTTTCATTTTTTCAAAACACCGAAAGTCTCCATAGCCCAAGTTGAGAGCTTGGAGGACACCATCTCAATCTTTTGTAACACCGACGCCCCCAACTCACCATTCCACGCCTCATCAACTACCTGCCCACACTCCTCTTTAGATAACCATAACGCTTTGAACTTGAACAGTTTGTTACCACGCCTATAGGCATCATTAATCCCCGTTTTTAGTAAGAGAGGATTGTGGTCTGAGCGATACCTCGGTAGATGCAACACCTCCCACGAAGGAAAAAAGTCACGCCAATCATCATTAGCCATCATTCTGTCCAACCGTTCACGAATGAGCGAAGAGGGTGAATTACCCCTTTGCCAAGTAAACGGACTACCCTTGTAAGCCAAGTCTCTAATAGCACAATCATCCCTAACTTCACCAAAAGCATCAAGACAACATTCACTTCTAACCGCCCCCCCTCTTTCTCATCATTGCTAGCAATTTCATTAAAGTCACCAAAAAATATCATTGGAAGTTGACATTGAGCTTTTAGTTGGCGAAGAAGTTGCCAAGTCAAGTGCTTATTCGCGGCCTCAGGCCACCCATACACCCCCAACGCATTCCACACCAGATTTTGATTATCATCCAACACCCTACCATGAATATGATGAGCAGAAAAAGACACTACTTCCACCTCTACATTACACCACCACAACCCAAGACCTCCAGAATGACCATTACTACTCAAACAAATACCCTCCGAGTACCCACACCTATTCCTAATTTTCTCAAGAACCTTCGCATCAAGCATCGTCTCCATAAGAAAGATAATGTTAGGCCTATCTCTCCAACATAACGAATGGAGAGCATTAACTGTCCAAGGGTTGCCTAGACCCTGACAGTTCTAACTCAAGATTTTCATTGTTCTTCACGGGGTTGGTGAACACCAACCTCCGCTACTTGAGTCATAGCCTGACCCGGGCTCAACACAGTTTTGGTTTTTTTCCTGCCATTCACCATAAATTCATCATCCCCCATCACCAATGATTTACGTGTCCCCCCCTCCACAATTTCCTCCCCGCCACCTAGATTCACCCCTGCATTATCCACCATTGCACAGTCCACCATCTACATTGCCCCCACACACCACTTTCTCCCTCGACCTACCAGTCCCCTGCACTCCTTTTCTCTTCACGTGTGATTTAGTGGGCACATGGTTGGAAGAGCCAATATTAAATGAAGGGAACACCTGTTCCAATTCTGGCGAGACAACAACATCATCATTGAAATCATTGAATTCAGTGGGAACCTTTATTGACCCCCCCTCCCCCCTCTTTCACACCTTCCACCTCACACACCTGCTCACTTACCACCAATGCTTCACCTACCACATCACCCTTATTTAAATGTCCCCTCTCCACCTCAATTTGCTGCCCCTTTCACACCTCACACTCCACATTTTTTGGAGAAGCTGAGCTTGGGGAAGAGTGACAGTCACCCACATCTTTCATCACAAATAGTATCTTACGCTTTGCCTTAATAGCATTTATCTCCTCAACATTGCGTGCTCTCCCCTTATAAGGAGACGCCTTTAACCACACCCCCACCCTAACTCTTTGTCACAATCCTCCGCCACTTCGCCACGACCGTCCTTGTCACTATGTCCCAACACCCCACACCGAAAGCAAAAGTGTGGTAATCGTTCATATTTGTATTCTATAGTAGCCAAAGAACCGTCTTTTCTCCTGATTTTTTGTATCCTACGCAAAGGTTTCGACACATCAAGATCCACTTTCACCCTACAAAATCTTTCCAACCCAAAATAGTCAAGGTCAACCTCCAACACCAGTCCCAAGCACGAAGCTATCGCCTTCACATCGGTCTCAGAACGACAATTGAAAGGTAGGTTATATATCCTCACCCGGAACGGTGAAGACTGCAACACCACTTGAGAGGGTTGTTCATCCCCCCAATTTCCTTCAACACCAACAGTTTTTGATCGAAACACCACGGCCTACCTGCAAGGATTTTCTCCTTGTTCTTCCAGTGAAAGAATTGGAAAACGAAAGTGTTTGCACCAATTGCCCTCACCACCATACTTCGACTCAACTCCAAGATCTGATTCATAGTTCTCTTCAGGGCATCAAGGTTAATTGCCCGATCCGTCACAACATGTCCCACCAGTATTAACGAAGTTTTCGCATCAAAGGGCTTTGGTTCAGAACCACCTAAATCGACAATTTCATTCTCCGCATCATCAATTGTCATTTTTGAGCATCTATCAACTAACTCATCTGCCATCTCGACCGGAAAAGAGGCTGCAAAAGGGCGGCGACGAAGGGCTAGACGCGCTGGGATTCAACCCTATCTCAGAGAGAGAAAAGGGGACTTATAATTCACGCAGGCCCGCATAATTCATTTAACTATTTCCTACTTAGTTTGATGAAAAAAAAAAACAATTTTGTTTTAGTTAGGCCCATGCCACCCAGAACACTGCATAGATTTACCCCTACAAGTGTTGATATATACATTGGAAAAAGGTCTGCCCTTCTAAGCAACAAGGTGGGCTCGGCTTCAGGAACATCAAAATTTGGAACAAAGGGACTATTAGGAGGCTGACATATCATTGGTGCCAAGAAAGGTAACATATGGGTCAAATGGAGAGTCCTGATAAAACGATATCAGATATGGGCAACTTTGCCTATATCAGGGGTAAGTTCGTCAATTCAAGTGATTTAGTAAGATGGGATTGTAAAAGCATGGGAATGGAGTATTCCCTCTCATTCCTGAAGTCAGTTTAATAATAATTTTGAAAAGTGTGCCATCCTCTCTCCAAACCTCACTCTTCAACCTCACTATTCAACCCACCGAGCTGTAAGTTAACGTTAGTTGCCGGAAAATTCGCCGGAAAGAGGCACGAATTCACGGTGTGTTTGGTGAATTGAAGGTATGTTTAATAACTTGAAAATTGCGTGGGTTTAATTCATGAAATTTCGTGGGTTTTGTTAAATTTCGTGGGTTTAATTCATGAAATTACATGTCTTAATTTTGTAAACATGTTTTAATTTCGTGTATTATAACTGGCGTTTATTTCATTGGAATTGAGTGGGTTTTGTGGTGGTCTTAGATTCTTCACTTCCAAATTACGTATCTTTTCCACTCGTGGGTTTTGTGGTGGTGTTAGACCAAATTATAAGCAAAATTCTACCATGTTTATGAGCATATAACACACCTTGGTGTTAGAATGTAAGTTAAAAATTTTCTCTTCTTCTTAGATGGATGAAGTGGATGGTGTAATAACCGAGCGTGATTGGGGAACGGAGTCGGAGGAAGAGGAAGATTGGGAAGCGGATCGGAGAAACGAAAACCGAGTCGAGGGAGAAGAAGAAGTATCAAATGCGTCTGAGGAAGAAGACTCAGAGCAAGAAAAATCAGGAGGGGGTAATGGTCATGAGAAGGCAGGGAAAAGGAAGAGGAGGAGGAAGGTGGACGACAGAGTTTACCGAGTAAGCGTGATACAAATTAATGTCATGTTTTTCCGTAGAGTATAACACATGATTTATTACTTAACACATTATTCTGAAAAACATGTGTTAAGACTCGCTTTCTAACAAATAATGTGTTATTGTAAGTTCACTTCATAAAAGACATTTATCACATATATCAAGCATAGATTTTTAATCAAGAAAGCATATACCATATATATGGATGACAAAAACAGACTGTACAAAATGTGGTACCATGAGAAATTATACTACAGCTAACAACAAAGTTGTAAGTCACGCAAGAAAACATCTTTCTCAAAGCAAGCTTCAACTTCTTCCCACGTACCAAAAACCATGCCAACACTTGGACCTTTCGTCTCCTTATCTACTACACCCTGGGATGGTGTCCCCAACATCTCACCTTCCATCACTTCTTCATAAACTTTATCCACATCCTCCACCAACATATCAGAAGACACCACACCACCCTATCACACATTTTAACCATCACCCAAATTATCATCAATCATAAACACAACAGCATGTGAACACAAACACAATACCAAGTGAACACAAACACAATACCAAGTGAAATGTTTATACCACAAGGTTGTTCAATATCTTCTAAATCATACTTGTAATGCTCTACTCTACTACTTTGTGCTATGAGTCAATTGTAGTAATCATAAACACAATAGCATGATAACACAAACACAATACAAAGTGAAATACATTTACTTGTAATTGTTTGTCTTCAAATCAACTAACTCACAGCAAATACCATACCTACTTGAACAAAAATGTATTCAAATATTTCTATAATTTTAAACCGTTTGATGCAATTAATATTAATATTACAAAACATATCTCCAATCACAAACACAACATTGATTCACATAATTTAACTAATTACTTATTATTTTATCAAAGCTGCACCTTTTTCGGAGAGGTCATTACATCAATTCACAATGTATGCCCTAATACTTTGCTATTAAATATGTGAAACATTTAATAGCCCTACATTGTGCATTAAATTTTCTGCAACATTTATTAACCCTAATATTTGCAATCAATTTTGTGCCATATTTAATACACAAAAGTTCAATTACACCACACTGTGCTATTAATACACAAAAGTACATGTATTGCATTTTTCATCTCGGAATTATCAGATTTTTGATTCTTCTCGCAGCTCTCCACCTCCATGAAAGCCCAATTGTGTTCTCCAAATTTCCGCAATATCAGCAAAATAACAACAATGGCGAGGCCTTTTTTCCACAATTCAACAAGACTTAATTTCCCCCTTAATTTTGGTTTTTATTTCTCCCCATAATTTACGTCAAGTTAACTTAACAAGTCATTTTTTGATTTCTCCCCAAAGTCATTTTTGTTCACCTGCTTGTGTTGTCCAGTCACTTGTAGTAGAGGAGAGAGAGAGGATGTCACTTTTTCCCCCATTCCCTTCTATTCCCCTTCTCAAATTCAAAAGTTGAATATAATACATTATTTTTGTACTTGCAGCTTTTTACAACATTACTTTTTCAATTTTATATTGCTGATATGGGCAAAGTTGCCCATAGCTGATATCGTTTTATCATTACTCGTCAAATGGATGCACAATGTGTATATTAATTAAAGACAATAGTTGGTGGGAGTTTTGAGAGCCTACGACTGCTAGTTGGGTGGTCAAGTACCTATGCAAAGTTTAGGATGAATTGGTGTAGTTTGGAAATATTAGGATAATCTAACAAAAGAAATAAATTCTCAGGAAAAAAAAACCCCAACTTTTGCCCTTCAAGCAATTCCAACAATTGGTTTAGGAATGGACCATCCATTTCTTTTGGGAAATGGGGAGGATCTTAACTAAGCTTGGAATGCAGAATTGGAGCCTCGATACTAACTACTCTATTAAATAGGATGCACATGACCCTCTCTCTATTAGATCTCCTCCTTATTCACTTTACTCATTATTTTTATTAAGTATTGATCTGTTATTTTACAGAAATAGGATTTCATTGATAATAGAAAGCCAGACGACGCTTACACACATTACCTAAGAAATCTAAAATTCCAACACAAATACATAACACCTTAGAACTACAACAATAGCCTTAATAAAAAACTTCATGTAAAGCAATAATATTGATCATGGTTTAAAGTATGGATTTTGATTTAAAATATAGATTGTATTGCTTCGGAATATAAAAGTATGTTCTAATTTTGTATAATTATTTTGTTTCTCTAACGCCTTGCATTTCACCCTAACTTATTCTTTAGTAAGCTATTTTGAAACAAACAAATTAATTATACACATTTGTTTTGAAGGCGATATATTTTTTAAAATTCTATAATGTACCCCTAATGTTTTTTATTCTACACTGTACCCCTGTGTTTTTTAAGTTTTCTACAAAATACCCCTAGTGTGTATTAATGAAAACGGACGTTAATGATTTTTGAATTCCCACCCAAACCTCCATTTGGTACAATCTACTCCCACCCAAACCTCCCCATCCCCTCCACCCCCCTCCCCTCCCTCCTCTCCACCGCCGCAGCCTCCAAAGCCCTCCTCCCTACCAACCCAGCCCTCCTCCCCCTCTCCTCCGCCGCAGTCCCCCACCCCCCGCGCCCAGCACCCCCCCCCCTCCCCTTCGATTTCCGCAGCCCCAACCCCTCCCCTTCGATTTCCCACGCCCCTCAACCCATCCCCTTCGATTTCCCGCGCCCCCCACCCCCTCCCCTTCGATTTCCCGCAGCCCCCACCCCCTTCCCCTTCGATTTCCCGCAACCCCAAACCCCCTCCCCTTCGATTTTCCGCAGCCCCCACCCCCTCCCCCTCGATTTTCCAGCTCCCCCACCCCCCATCGATTTCCGCACCCCCCCCCCCTCGATTTCCCGCAGCAATTTTCAATGCATCGTGCAGTTGCTGATGGAAGAGAGAGATCTGAGTGTTGATTTTGTGTTGAACACGATTGAATCTGGGTTGATTTTTTTAAAAACAATGGTGAGGGTGGTGGTGGTTGTTGTTCACAGCTGCGGTGCGAGGGAGAGAAGGGGTGGAAGGGAGAGGGTGGGGGGCTGCGGGAAATCGAAGGGGATGAGGAGTGGGGATGGGCAAGGGTCGGGTCTGGGTCGGGTCCGACTGGACCCTAATTTTTTGCAGACCCAGACCCGGATCCTAAGGGTTTGGGAAATTTGGACCCGGACCCAGACCCTTAGGGTTTGTGGGGTCTAGGGTCCGGGTCCAAGCCTATTTCTTTATTTTTGCCTAATTTTTAGCTTTGTATCTGAAAGTCCATAAATTCAGATTCTGTCTCATCCATATCAAAACCGAAATTACACATATCAATAGTAAAAAAATCTCACTTAGCTAAACCGAAATTTTTAACCTAACAATCTAATCTCATAATTTCTTTAATATAAATTGAAAGAAACAAATGAGCAAAGTTCAACCTCTAGTAAAATCAATACTTACATACAACAAGAACAACATATACAATAATAACTAAAGACATAACTAACTTCCATTACTGCAAAACCTTGTATCTGTCACACTATGATTCCATAAAGACCTGAAAATATCCCTAAAAAACAGAAAAAGAAAATCATCAGTAAATATCAAAATCGCAGAACTAAGTACTAATCCTAATTTCTAACCTTAAAACGCAAATCGGCGCGGACGGTGAGGAGTGAGGACAGTGGTGAGTTGGCGACTGGCGGAGATAACAAGTCAGCGCCGGTGCCCGGTGGTGAGTGGTGGTGAACTGTGAAGAGTGTTAGAGAACAAAATAAAAATAGTTAAATCTATTTCGCTTAGGGCGAGAAAAGTTGTTATAACGTAATTTCTAATAAAACGTAATTATGTTTATCTTTGCATTTAGTTGAGCTCAAATTATAAATAGTAGAGTTGTAGTTTGTAATATAGTATGAAATTTGTCCTGCAACAAAGAGAGTTAAGAGACTCTCTCTCTAAGTCGGCGCAGTGACTGTGAGTGGCAATGTGTAGGAAGGATGATTCTACCATGGTCTTTTTTGAAAAAAGACCATTGAGTCAAATGAATGTGAGCCACCCATTTTAGTTAGTGGACCCCTCTCTTCATTTCTTTTCCCTTTTCTTTTAATTGCCAAAACCCATTTCTTTTAATTTGTTTTCATTTTGTTTATTTACCAAAAAATATGAAATTAATTTCTGAAAATCAAAAAAATAATAAAAAAAAAATTTGGAAAATTCCGAATTTTTGTTTTTGCCTTCTAAACAGTAATTTACGTATGGGAAAAAATTTTGGAGCCAAATTTTTTTTTACCCATTTTCTCTCTCCTCCTTGTTCTTCATGTTCTTCACCAAAACCACCATTATCAACCGAATTTCTCCCAAATTACCGAACAAAGGGTTGCGGTTATGGGCTTAACCGCAGCCCTTAAAGGAAGGGCTGCGGTTTTCTACACAACCGCAGCCCTTTTTTTTATTTTTTACTCTCTCCCGGCCAGCAAAGACCGCGCTTAATTTGCATTTCCCTCGCTCGCTCAATATTTTCGTTCACTCTCTCCTCTCCAAGCGGCGACCCCGCCCATCACCCTCTCCACCTCCCCGCGCGCCACCCTCCTATGCGCCACCCCCACCGCACCACGCTGTAACCCTCTCCTCTCCTACGCGCCACCCTCGCCGTGGTTAGAAACGCCACCAGCGAGTTCCTCCCCACGCACCTGAGCGCGAAAACCGCCCTAAGTTACGCGCCAACCACCTGAACGCGAGCTAGGCACCTGTGCGCCAACAACCTGAGCGGCATCCACTGCTGTGCGCCACCCACCCCCTCTCACGCCATCGCGCGGCACTACCCGTGGTCGCCCACCACCGAACCACCGCGTCGGCCTATAGCTAGGTTTGCGATTTTCTGAATTTAATGTTGTTTTTCACTAGATTAACCTTCTTTTACACACCTAGAAAGTCAAAAGCTTTAATTTTTATGTTATCTTATAGTTCTATCCTTTGATATTTTTCTTCATATATGTTTCTAGAGGTGGGATCTTTGAAAACAGTAATTTGGTTGATCAAAAACCTCAATATGCTCCTTAAGTTGTAATTTTACTAGTGGAATATGACTTGAATTTTGTTGTAATGTGTTTCAATGTGGGTAAGATATGATAATTTATATATATTAATGTATTTCTTATAATAATATGCAATTTGCATTTACTATATGCTAATAATTTTTTCGATTTTATGTGTATTAGATATTAGCATATTGGAAGCGGCAAATCAACTAGGAGATAGCGCAGAGTATATATAAAGATCGATCTCCATATTAGTTGTTATTGGTATGTATTTATGATAAAGACAATTCATTATATACCTTCATTTATTGTGTATATATGTAGATTCAATCTATGTGTATCTATATTTCTTGATATGAGATTGGATGAATATAATTTAATTAAGCTATGAAATGTATAAGTTATATGAATCATCATCATCAATCATATGCCTAGATACCGTTCAAGACTTGCTCATTAGGAGTAAGTCTTGAATAGTCCCCTGTTTGGGATCGTCCTTGGACGTTTGATCTCACTTAGGTGGTGAATGTATGTCTTATTTTCAATTCTAAGGAAAGTCTTGGCTTGTCGTTTCTCTACATTGTTCTCGTGTACATATGTAGATAATCAATTATCTACATTGTGTACTTGGAGAATCAGAGGGAAATCTTTGCCGGATTTTCCTTAGAATTGAAAAGTTGGCATATATTCACTAGTGAGATTAAACGTCCAAGGATGGGTTAGGTTGGAGTGATAAGGACCTTCGGATGCATGCATACATTTGCACATGTGACTCTCTTAGCCTCCATTTGTATGTGCGTGTTTTCAATATGTGATTATCTTGCATGTGAATGTGCTTAAATGATTGATACTTATAATTGGTTGTGTTTAATTAGAGGTTTTCATGAATGAGATGGATCGTACTTGGATGTATGGTAGCCGTGAATCGATTGAGTTTGTGAATGGGGTCTCGAATTTTGTAAATCGCATTAGAATACCAAGCATCTTCTCGGAGCGATCGACTTTTATTGTCCTTGTTTAGATTGTGGAAATGTGAGCAAGGTTAGTAGTATTCATTTGCTTAGGGAGCATGTCTTTCGTCGTGGGTTTAGGCCTCAATACCACGTATGGGTTTGGCATGGTGAGGAGGGGAGATATGCAAGAAGTCGTAGGATAATGAACGATGTATGTGAAGAGGAGAAGGATAAATTAGGTGATGATTTCGAGGATGGTGAGTATGGGGATGATGAATATGGGGATGATGATAGAGATCGGGTAGACGAGATGATACAAGAGGTTGAAGATCAGTCTTGCAAACGACCTCGTATGTTTGAGTCTATGTTTGAGGCTGCTGAAAGGCCATTGTATCCAGGTTGTACGAAGTACACCAAACTTTCCGCTGTGATAACACTCTTCAATATTAAATCGAAAGCAGGTTGGACGGATTGCGGTTTCACGTCGTCGTTGGAAGTTTTAGCCGATATGCTCCCCGATGGAAATGATCTCGCCAAAGTCGAACTATTATGCTAAGAAACTCATGTGTCCTTTCGGTTTAGAGTACCGGAGGATACATGCTTGTCCAAACGATTGTGTGCTTTATCGTAATGAGTATGAGCATTTAGATGAGTGTTCACGTTGTGGATTATCAAGGTACGGGCGTGAAGGGGCTGGGGGTAGTGAAGGACCACCGGCTAAGGTGTTGTGGTATCTTCCCATAATACCTAGATTTAAGCGCATGTTCTCACTAAAAAAAGATGCGAAGAATATGCGGTGGCATGCAGATCGTAGGAAGAAAGACGGTTTGCTGAAGCATCCGGCTGATTCCCCTGAGTGGAAAAGATTCAATAGGGTGCATAAGCCGTTTGGTAACGAGGATAGGAATTTCAGGCTTGGATTATGTACGGATGGCATGAATCCCTTTGGCAATCTTAGTTCTCAGCATAGTACATGGCCAGTAGTTTTAGTGATTTATAACTTGCCTCCTTGGTTGTGCATGAAACGCAAGTACATCATGTTGTCGCTTCTCATATCTAGGGCCGAAACAACCTCGGAAATGACATAGATGTATACCTTCAACCACTTATTGAAGATTTACGTAAGATGTGGAACGAAGGAGTGTCGGTATTTGATGCGTATGCTAATGAGATGTTCACTCTGCGTGCCATGCTTTTCTGTACAATGAACGACTTTCCAGCTTATGGGAACTTATCTGGGTATAAGACCAAAGGAAAAAAACCGTGCCCGATTTGTATAGATGACATGAAGTCTACACACATTAAAGGCTGCAAACATGTCTATATGCGCACACGAAGGCTCCTTAGACGCGACCATCCCTATCGATTTAAGAAAAAGGCCTTCGATGGGACGGTTGAAGAGGAAGTTGCTCGTAGACCATTAACCGGTACCGAAGTTTATAATCGTGTTAAGGGCATTGAAACGATCTATGGTAAACCTGCGAATGAAGTTGATGGAACTACAGGATTATGGAAAAAGGAGTCTATTTTTTGGAAACTCCCATATTGGAAAGATTTAAAAGTCAGACATTGTTTGGATGTCATGCACATTGAGAAGAATGTTTGTGATGCTATTCTTGCGACACTTATGAATATTCCGGGTAAGACAAAGGATGTTAAAGCGTCACGTCTTCACTTGGAAAAAAATAAGCTTCGACCGGAGTTGTGGGCTCAAAAAAGGGCGGGAAGGAAAAAGAAAGTAGTGGAGGAAGGGGTTGATGAGGAAATTGGGAAAAGAAAAAAGGTGGATGATTCGGAGAAGAATTATTTGCCACCAGCTTGCTACACGCTGTCGAAAGCTGAGAAACGGATTTTTTGCGAGTCATTGTATGGTATTAAGGTTCCAACTGGGTACTCATCGAATATGAAGCGATTTGTTACCTTAAATGGTGAGTTGAAGTTATCGAGTATGAAATCTCACGATTGTCATGTCATGATGCAAGTATTCTTACCGATTGCAATTCGTGGGATACTTCCAAAGCATGTGAGGCACACCATTACAGAACTTTGTTCATTTTTTCATACAATATGCAGCAAAGTGCTACAACCGTCGATACTCGATGACTTGCAGGCTAGAATAGTGGAAACTTTATGCAAATTTGAGATGATGTTCCCCCCCGCATTCTTTGACATTATGGTGCATCTCATTGTCCACCTAGTTCGAGAAATTAAGTTGTGTGGTCCAAGTGTTTTTGAGGTGGTGCTATCCTTTTGAGAGATATATGGGTACTTTGAAGGATAAAGTTCGAAATCTTGCACAACCGTAAGGTAGCATTATTCAAGGGATTGTGGGTCGAAGAGGTCGGTAATTTTGTGGCAGAGTATGTTGCTGGTGTTGATCCTATTGGCGTTCCGATATCTCGACACGAGGGCAGACTCGAGGGCAAGGGTACGATTGGCTCAAAATTGATCTCACCTTCTGTCGACAAGTGTACACAAGCTCACTTATTTGTGTTGCATCCCGTGGCTCCTGTCCATCCTTATTTAAATGAGCATATGGAGGAATTACGTGTTAGCAACCCTGGAAAAGGAATAAGGGCATTGACGCAAATGCATAATAAGACGTTCATTGATTGGTTTCATCATCGAGTAGTGGATGATTTAGATGAAAATGTTTTCGAAACGATCAAGTGGTTAGCATTTGGTCCCCGTGAATCTGTACACTCTTATGAGGGTTATGATATTAACGGGTATACGTTTTGGACTGAACGTCAAGATCTTAAATCGACATCGCGACAGAATAGTGGTGTTTCACTTGTGGCGTCATCTACACAATACGCAAGCTCGAAAGATAAGTCTCCCGTTCTTGCTGCCACCAACTATTATGGGCGAATTCAAGAAATATGGGAGCTTGACTACTCGGCTTTTCATATTTGTCTCTTTTGTTGCAATTGGGTTGATGATAATCGACGTTGCGTAAAAAAGATGATCCTTGCGGATTCACTCTTGTGGACATGGGTCGTCTACGTGAAACTGAAGAGCCATTTGTACTTGCATCACAAGCTAAACAAGTATTCTATGTAACTGATCCTGCTGATAATAAGTGGTCAATTGTAGTACCTGGCAAAAGGAGTATTCTGGGCATCGGTGATGTTGAGGATGAGGAAGAGTATGATGCATTTGAGGACATCCCAACTTTTACCTATCCTGAAAATAGCGTGGAAGATGATGTAAATATGTCTGAGAACAATATGCGTGTTGATCACACGGAAGGGATACATGTTGAAACTCCTAAGAAACGGTGGAAGGTCAACAAATCATGAGACATATACTCAGGTTTATCTCTATTTCGTCCATTTCATGTCATTTTCATATATTTCGAGTCATGTGACTCAATTTTCTTGTTGAATATGATAATATAGCCAAAAATACGACTATTACGTAGATTTATAGGTGCTACTTTGTTGTTGGTTGGATTTCGGGAAAGTAAACATCATTTTAAGGTTATTTCGGCCGTTTCATGTCATTTTCGTGTATTTCGAGTCATGTGACTCCAATTTCTTGTTGAATGTGATAATATTGCATAAAATACGACTACTAAGTAGATTTATAGGTGCTACTTTGTTCATGGTTGGATTTCGGGAAAGTAAACGTCATTTTAAGCCAATTTCGACCGTTTCATGTCATTTTCGTGTATTTCGAGTCATGTGACTCCAATTTCTTGTTGAATGTGATAATATTGCATAAAAATACGACTACTAAGTAGGTTTATAGGTGCTACTTTGTTGTTGGTTGGATTTTGGGAAAGTAAGGGTCATTTTAGGCCTATTTCGTCCGTTTCATGTCATTTTCGTTTATTTCGAGTCATGTGACTCCAATTTCTTGTTGAATGTAATAATATTGCATAAAATACGACTACGAAGTAGGTTTATAGGTGCTACTTTGTTCATGGTTGGATTTCGGGAAAGTAAACGTCATTTTAAGCCTATTTCGGCCGTTTCATGTCATTTTCGTGTATTTCGAGTCATGGTAATCCAATTTGTTGTGAAATATGATCTTATAACCTAAAATGTTGCTATTAAGTAGATTTATACGATCTACTTTGTTGATGGTTGGATTTCGGGAAAATAAATATCATTTTAGGCCTATATATTTCGGCCGATTTATATCTTTTATATATTTCGAGCCTCCCGCTTCCCCCCTGCACGGCCCCTCGCTCCCCCCGTCCAACCCCTAGCTACTTTCCCCCCCTTGCACATCCCCCCCACGGCAACGGCGCGGTAAGAAAGCGCCAAGCTGCACGGCCGCCGCCGCCGGCCCACGATTTCCGATGTTCCATTATTGTTGGTCCTTAATCAATTTGTTATTTTTTTTTAACTTGTACCTATATATTAATTTCTATGTGTTTATAATTGCAGGGATAATTACTACATATGGATGAGATGACGACTAGTGAACACACAACCGAGGATGAATCTTATGATGTGAGGAAGGACCCAGATAAAGGTGATCTCGAAGATCGAGATCTTCAAGAACTTCATCCAAAAAGTGGTACAATTGTGAAAGCACAACAAGTTTGTAGGAAAGAAGGTCAACAACGGGAGTTACAAACAAATAAACAACAAAGAAAATCGAAAGTGATGAAATAGAGAAAGGGAAGAGGACCTACAAAGTCAATAAGTGCTACTCACTTGCATATGACTTTAGAGTACGATAACTTGGGTCAACCTTGTGGTGTGTGGCGTTCTAAGTATGCCAAACATATTGGCCTTTGTGTCCGGAGGCTCTCCATTTTGCATTCATGGCAAGAGGTGCCCGAGGGGATGAAGAAATTACTATGGAATGACACTATGGTAAGTTTCATACTACCATTTAGTTTCTTATTTTAATAAATGTATGTGTATGTAGTACTAATGATAGAATTTAATCTATTACAACAAATGTGGAAACTAATATTTTTGTTCGTTTTTTTTGTAGAATCTCTTCAATATCGAAGATGATGAAGCCAAGAAGAATCTATTTTTATCCGCGCTTGCTCAGAGATTTCGAGATTTCAAGGCTAAGTTAGTGTCCGGTTGGATTACTAAGCGGAGGAAAAGAACGGGTACAAAGAAGAAGAAAATTTATGGGGGAGAAAAGCAAATCGAAGCTGAGGCTGCATTGGAAAATTCAGAGGAACCCACCACATTACCATATCAAATATGGAGAAATATCAAACCTGAAGAGTGGGAAGCATTTGTTGCCAAAAATACTACCCCGAAAGCTGTTGTAAGCAAAGGATTTTAATTATATTTACCACACTTAGCTCGAGTATGATTGTATATAACACCTAATCTTTTGTTTGTAATTATGTGTTTTTTCAGGCAAGACGTGAGAAAAAAAGCACGAGTGCAAAAGCAAGGAAATATTATCATCATTTGGGTGCCCATTCCTACGATGAGGCGAGAAAAAAGTGGATGTTTGCCCATTACCCCACACGAGATTCGACAACGACAACTACCTCTACAACCACATTAGTTACACCGGCTCGTCAACCGGCACGGGTCCTTGATTGGTGGTGTTCGATGCATGGGGTTGATGCAAAGGGAAACAGAGTGTTACCTGATCCCGTTACAGAAAAGATAGCCAATGCCATTGTAAGTACATATCATTTTAGGCCTATTTCGGTCATTTCATGTCATTTTCGAATAGTTTGAGTCACTGGGCTCCAATTTCTTGTGAAACATGATAATATAACCTAAAATATTGCTATTAAGTAGATTTATAGGTTCTACTTTGTTATTGGTCGGATTTCGGGAACGTAAATATCATTTTAGGCTTATTTCGGCCATTTCATGTCATTTTCGAATAGTTTGAGTCACTGGGCTCCAATTTCTTGTGAAACATGATAATATAACCTAAAATATTGCTATTAAGTAGATTTATAGGTTCTACTTTGTTATTGGTCGGATTTCGGGAACGTAAATATCATTTTAGGCCTATTTCGGCCATTTCATGTCATTTTCGAATAGTTTGAGTCACTTGGCTCCAATTTCTTGTGAAACATGATAATATAACCTAAAATATTGCTATTAAGTAGATTTATAGGTTCTACTTTGTTATTGGTCGGATTTCGGGAACGTAAATATCATTTTAGGCTTATTTCGGCCATTTCATGTCATTTTCGAATACTTTGAGTCACTGGGCTCCAATTTCTTGTGAAACATGATAATATAACCTAAAATATTGCTATTAAGTAGATTTATAGGTGCTACTTTGTTGTTGGTCGGATTTCGGGAAAATAAAGATCATTTTAGGCGTATTTTGCTAATTTGATATGCTTTTCGTTTATTTCCATTATTCAAGTAACCCCACCCCCCACACCCCGCACCCGCACTTCCCCCCCCACAGTCCCCCCCACTGCCCCCCGCTTGCACGGCCCTCGCCAGTAGCCGGCAGCCCAGCAGCCAAGAAGCCAGCCCAGCCCAGCAATGTGGCAGCAAAACTAGCCGGGCCGCCACCGCTGCTCGCCGCTCGCCGCGCTTCCGCCGGCAACTTATTCGGTAGTACGTTTTGTTTTTTGAAAAATTTTAACGTCCAATTTTCTGTTGTTTTATTTGTAGATCGGATTAAAGGAAAAGGAGGCAACAGGTGATTTCACTCCTACCGCACACATGGATGCTTTGCGTCGGTAGATGTGGAGGCTATCAAATCTGCAATTCGGGAGGAGCTTAGAGAGGAGATGACACATAACTTCAATGCTATGATGGAGCAAATGGGTTTACCGACCTTCCCATTGAAGAAAGGTAGTGATGTTCCATCTAGCCGCCCGATCGGTGTTCCACAAACATCGATAATCAAACGATACCGCACCCGATCCACCAATACCCGAGTCAAGGTAATCACTGTATTTGGTTTAATTTATCACGCTTAATCACTGTGCTTTATTAATTAACTATGTATTGTCCCTAAGTGCATGCAATTCTAAATATGTTGTTTCATCGCAATTAACTATTAATGACTTGTTTTGATTCAAAGGAGGAGACCCCATGCCGACTATTAGTTCGAGAAAATGATTCTGATAGTCTGATTGTGGTAGCTAGTGGCCATGCACAGCCTCCTGGTGATCGAGTACGAGTGCATCACCAGATAGTGAACAATGATCACTATGTGGTGAGCATCGACTACATTGAGCCTGGTTTTGAAGACTTAGGTCTTCCGATGCCAAAACCGGAGGTTAGTCTACGTACACTGAGTGACGCCCATGGTAGTTATGTTCTGTGGTCGCGTGCATGGGTGCGATTTTCAGATGAGGTACACCGATAAACATACATATATATATGTGTTAGTTTATGTAATAATCAACTCCGATTATATTACTTTTCTATGTCATATATATAATAATTAGTAATATTCTTATTATTACTTTTTAATAGGTTTCAAGGAAGGCTGGTTCACATGACAAGAAGGCTAAAAAGGTCGGTTCACAAAACAAGATGGCTAAGGAGGCAATTGGACGTGCTGAAATTGAACCAAATGTGTTCGATGACCAAGTTAGTATGTCAAACAATCCACTTCTCGAGCCGTTGGTGGTGCAAGGCCTTACTAAGGCATGTTATTGGTTGCATGAGTGTGTTAGCGATTTGCCCGATAATGCTCCAATACATGTTCCTTTGGGGAAGGAACAATTCAACTACGCTGATGAGTCATCTACATGGATTTCCAAAGACGATGTTAAAGAATTCTTACGTGGAGAAATGTTGAGTGGAACAATGATACAAGCTTTCATGAGGTGATACATACATATCTTACTTTACAAGTTTATAATAGTTTTCAACTTCCATACATGATAAGTATGTTTACTTTTTATTATATGCTTTAATTTCTCGAGTTATTGTGTACTTGAATTGAATGAAAAAATGAGTGAGACAAAGATTGGTTGGTTATGTCCAAGTATGATGCGAGATGACAATTGTTTAAAAAACAAAACCGATGTGAAAGAATATCTCGATACTAGTTTGAAACAATCACATCGGTTAGAAGAGAAGTTCATCCTTGTTCCATATATTGAAGCGTAAGCTTGTTATACCAAACTTGATGCTTTACTTTATTTTCTATAACTTTATTTCCTTGTTTAGATAACTTGCCTTCTTGTTCCATATATATCGATAACAAAATTCACCGAATTGTTGAATAAGTAACTTTATATTATTTCCTTATATAGTCTCCATTGGACGCTCATTGTGATATGTTTGTCAAATAATCACGTTTACCACTTTGATTCTCTTCGTCGACAACCACCACGGAGCTTACTAGTCAAGTCACTATTGAATAGGTAACTTAACTAGAACAATATGTGTACCTAATATTACACATTTATATATATATATATATATAATAAACATCTTATAATGTATTGATGTAGTGTGATGAAGCACCATTATGGACTTGGACTTCGATTAGGAAAAGCTCCTCTTTGGATATCAGTTGAGGTAACTACTTTGGTGAATCTTATGTCTAACCTTTTATTTTCATATACTTTAAAATTAACATGAATGTTTTTGGATGTTTAAATTTGGTGAATTTCAGTGTCCGCAACAAAAGAATGGTGTTGATTGTGGCTATTACGTACTGCGGTACATGTTTGATATAGTCAACCGTTGTACTGACATCGATTATCTTCAAAAGGTATGTAACTAATTAGTTTATTTAATTTAGATTAAATTGATAGATAAGAATTAGTTTATTTTGGAAATTGTAGCATAAATTAACTATAATCATATCGACCCCGAAACGAACCTAAAAATTGAACTTCTAATCTTTTGCACCAAAATATGACATTAACACTTCAACTATGCATAAAGTAAGTGGTGTGTGTTAGTTTTGCTCCTATATGTAACATGATTTATAGTTTTGGGAAGTGAAATAGCTCAAATTCACAAAAAGCGAACCCGAAACGAACCTAAAAATTGAACTTCTAATCTTTTGCACCTAAATATGACTTATATACTTCAACTATGCATAAAGTAAGTGGTGTGTGTTAGTTTTGCACCTATATGTAACATGTAGGTAGTTTTGGGAAGTGAAATAGCTCAAATTCACAAAAAGCGACCCCGAAACGAACCTAAAAATTGAACTTCTAATCTTTTGCACCTAAATATGACTTATATACTTCAACTATACATAAAGTAAGTGGTGTGTGTTAGTTTTGCTCCTATATGTAACATGTAGGTAGTTTTGGGAAGTGAATATAGCTCAAATTCGCAAAAAACGACCCCGAAACGAACCTAAAAATTGAACTTCTAATCTTTTGCACCTAAATATGACATTAACACTTCAACTATGCATAAAGTAAGTGGTGTGTGTTAGTTTTGCTCCTATATGTAACATGTAGGTAGTTTTGGGAAGTGAATATAGCTCAAATTCGCAAAAAACGACCCCAAAACGAACCTAAAAATTGAACTTCTAATCTTTTGCACCAAAATATGACATTAACACTTCAACTATGCATAAAGTAAGTGGTGTGTGTTAGTTTTGCTCCTATATGTAACATGTAGGTAGTTTTGGGAAGTGAAATAGCTCCAATTCACAAAAAACGACCCCCGAAACGAACCTAAAAATTGATCTTCTAATCTTTTGCACCAAAATATGACTTATATACTTCAACTATACATAAAGTAAGTGGTGTGTGTTAGTTTTTCTCCTATATGTAACATGTAGGTAGTTTTGGGAAGTGAAATAGCTCCAATTCACAAAAAACGACCCCGAAACGAACCTAAAAATTGATCTTCTAATCTTTTGCACCAAAATATGACATTAACACTTCAACTATGCATAAAGTAAGTGGTGTGTGTTAGTTTTGCTGCTATATGTAACATGTAGGTAGTTTTGGGAAGTGAATATAGCTCAAATTCGCAAAAAACGACCCCGAAACGAACCTAAAAATTGAACTTCTAATCTTTTGCACCAAAATATGACATTAACACTTCAACTATGCATAAAGTAAGTGGTGTGTGTTAGTTTTGCTCCTATATGTAACATGTAGGTAGTTTTGGGAAGTGAATATAGCTCAAATTCGCAAAAAACGACCCCAAAACGAACCTAAAAATTGAACTTCTAATCTTTTGCACCAAAATATGACATTAACACTTCAACTATGCATAAAGTAAGTGGTGTGTGTTAGTTTTGCTCCTATATGTAACATGTAGGTAGTTTTGGGAAGTGAAATAGCTCCAATTCACAAAAAACGACCCCGAAACGAACCTAAAAATTGATCTTCTAATCTTTTGCACCAAAATATGACTTATATACTTCAACTATACATAAAGTAAGTGGTGTGTGTTAGTTTTTCTCCTATATGTAACATGTAGGTAGTTTTGGGAAGTGAAATAGCTCCAATTCACAAAAAACGACCCCGAAACGAACCTAAAAATTGATCTTCTAATCTTTTGCACCAAAATATGACATTAACACTTCAACTATGCATAAAGTAAGTGGTGTGTGTTAGTTTTGCTGCTATATGTAACATGTAGGTAGTTTTGGGAAGTGAATATAGCTCAAATTCGCAAAAAACGACCCCGAAACGAACCTAAAAATTGAACTTCTAATCTTTTGCACCAAAATATGACATTAACACTTCAACTATGCATAAATTAAGTGGTGTGTGTTAGTTTTGCTCCTATATATAACATGTAGGTAGTTTTGGGAAGTGAATATAGCTCAAATTCACAAAAATCGAAAAAATCAACTCAAAAATTGGTTGTTTAATTAGCTAATTAATTGCAAGAGTTAGTTGTTATTATATATTGTAAATGTTTGACTTAATTGATCTTATTAATTTATTATATTCATATTATTGCAAGGTTTACATGGATAACGACGCACCAAGGTTGGATGAATTCACAATTGAAGAATTGGATGAAGTTCGAAACAAGTTGGCAACCTACATTTGTGAAGATTGTCTATGATACATTGGTTAGGATTTTGCAAGAACTAGCTAGAATTTCGAAACAAGTTGGCAAGCTATTCGGTTGTTGCGTTAATGTAGCTTTTTGTATTAGAATTAATATTTGCCTTAATATGTACTCTTTAACATTATTATTATTATATATATATATAATTATTACATATATAATTGGGAACTCTATATATATATATGCATTATGAGGTTTGTAATATGGTACAAAGCAAAGCAAGAAGGAAAAAGGGGAACAAGCGCATACATAATATTATATAGCTGAATTTAAAAAAAAAAAAAATTACAAAAGGGTTGCGGTTAATAGAGAAACACGGCCCTTGGCCACATAAGGGCTGCGGTTAATTGAGAAAACCGCAGCCCTTAAGTAATCAAGGGCTGCGGTTTTCTCAATTAACCGCAGCCCTTATGTGGCCAAGGGCTGCGGTTTTCTTACGACCGCAGCCCTTAAATATGGAAGGGCTGCGGTTCGTAACCGCAACCCTTCATATATATTAAGGGCTGCTACTCTAATTGCTGCGGTCAAAAAACGCAGCCCTTAGGCCACTTTTGACCGCAGCCCTTAGGCTTTTTTCCACTAGTGCACCTTCTCCTGTTCCACCTTTTTCTTTTTTTCTGTCTTCTGCTCTTCCTTCTTTTCTTCCTCTTTCTTCTTATAAACCTGTTCTTTCTTTTTTGGTTGCTCTTTTTTTCCTTTCCCCTTCACATTGCTTTCTTTCTCACTTCCTTCTTTCTGTTCAACACCCTTAATTGACAGAATAGTGTTGCTTTTAAGTAAGGACTCAACATCAACATCACCAATCTCCTCAACACCAATTACATCCTCCTCTCCTTTTTGAGTTTTCTTACCCTTTTCAGTTTCTTTGGGTAGTTAAAGTGTTTTTGTGGATTGGGTGTAACCTTCCAATCACTCTTTGTTGGTGTCTTACCCTTTTTGGGTGTCTTACTTTCCTGAGGTAGATTGGCAAATGTCAACTTCTTTTTGCGTTGAGTCGGCTTCTGCAACTCCTCGTCATCGCTCTCACTAGCAGAATCCGTGCCAGCTTTCTCACCCTTAGTTATAGGGCTCACATCACTGAATTCTTCATCATTATCTCCATCATCATCACCATCTGAGTTTTGGGCAACTTGTTTACTGCTTTGTTCTTCATAAACAATTAAATGATAAGATTAGAAACAATCAAATAACAAAGATTAAAGCTAAAACTTCTCTCATTTATAAAATTGCACCATCAGATACAATCCACAAAAAAAATACAATATATGTCCACCTACTGACCATATTGGGTAGTAACCAAAAGAAACTCAGGTAATCACATAAATAAGTACATGTAGTGTTAGGTAATCACCGGACTGGGTTTGGTAATTACCAAACAGAAATTCATTACCTAAACAGATACTTTTTAACAGTTAGGTAATACCTAAACTTGTTTAGGATATTACTAAACTATTTCAGATAACATAATCCTAAATCTTTCAATCTTAGGTAATGACTAACTGTATTTGGGTGATTACTAAACTTTGGCATATGACCTATTACCATCTTTTTAAGTTTTAAGTAGTGCCTAAACATGTTTAGGTCATTACCAAACAATATCAGATTACCTTATTCCACATTTCTATAAAGTATAGGCAACACAACTTTTGAAATATCAACCTACACTATTATAACTACAATCCACATAAGAAATTAATGCAATCATAACATATTTGGTAAGAATTATACTACTAGAGCACGGGCCTTCAAGTATTCATTTGAACATTTGGTTAAAATTCTGCGATAGTTGGTCAATTTTATTCAATATGACAAACTGCATCTTCAAGTAATTTGCCGCGAAGTCGTTCGGTAAATTTCCCTTGATCAACTCCTTCTCATTTTCAATCTTGTGCATCAACTGAGATGAACAAAACAATAAACATTTACTTGACTAAATTGTCAAATAACAACTTACAACTCAAGGACTTAATGATCATTTACAAACTCACTTTCGAGGTTCTCTAAGAATCTTGCAACTCAACGACGGCATCATTCAATCGCTTGGTGTTCGCATCACTCCAGTCAACCACTCTTGGAGTCTTAAACCTCCAAATCTCGTCGAGGCCACAAATCGAAGAGTACTCGGCGAAAATCAATCGTTGAGATATAACAATTAAAAAACAAAATTATTGCTCAAGGTAAACCACACAATTGAACATTTCATCATACTTGTGTTATGAAGAGTGTTAGGTAATTACTAAAACTTTTGTGGTGATTACCAAACAATGTCAGACCAACTTATATACTTGTGCTCTCAAGAGTGTTAGGTAATTACTAAAGCAATTTTGGTAATTACCAAACAATGTCAGATCAACCTCTATGTTGACTGAAAATGTTTAGGTCATTACTAATACTATTTTGGTGATAACCAAACAATGTCAGACCAACTTATACGTGTTCTGAAGAGGTTTAGGTAATGCCTAAAACTATATTAGTGATTACCAAACAATGTCAGACCAACTTGTATACATGTGAAGAGGCAAAAAAGTAATGAATACTTACCATCCAAAACAGGAAACAACCACCAACATTTGCACCGGATGGGTTGGCTTGAAATTTAGCCACTTCACTGACTGAAGTGTCGAAGATAAACTTGGCGTAATTCCATTGCGGAATCATCTCCGTGTTAACCACAACATGAAGCCATCCCTCCTTGGGTTTATGATCAGGAGTGGGCGAAAGTACTGTAGTCATCATGAAGAGGGTGAACAATGCCTTGAACAACTAATCGTCATGATCAAGTTTGCGTAAATTCACGGCCATACTATCTACATCTATATTAGCCAACCCCATAAACCTTTCCTCATAATTGTCGTCAAGCATTTTATTGTCAATATCAAAACCTATGCTTTTAAACCCCAACAACCACTCCACATGCGTCGGGGTTAGTACAGTTTGCTTCCCATGAATATCTAAGATGTGTGTTTTAGGATCGAAGTGGTCAATCACCCACTTACACATTGTTTTCCTTATGACCTTGCAATTTATGGAAAACAAGAAATCAAAACCAAGTTCGACCAAAACGTTCTTCTTTTCCCTCGGAAACTTTTTAATGACCTCAACAAACTGCCAAGATCTCCTAAAGTTGACCACGTATTCTTTGTGGATATTCGAAAGTATTAATAATTGCTCAAATAATAGAGTTTCAAAAAAACGCAATAAAAGTCCTTAAAGAATCATAGTATCGTCAATACCTTGCTTATGGATGAACTCGGCATATTGGTTTGCCGCTTAGCAAGAGGTATGATAACTGGGTCATCCGATTCGGATTGCTTTCGCTTTGACATCGTTCCTAACAACATTAAAAGAATCTCAACACTCTACAAAAATCACAATTACAGGACGGTTTTGGTAATTACCAAAACCAGTTTGGTAATGACCAAACATATTCCAGGTATCACCAATCAGTTTTAGGTAATCACCATATGTTGCATCTTATTGATTAAAAAAACGACATATGAAGCATAAATAGCAACAAATTTAACAAATATATTTCACAACTTTGAAGAAAAATCATGGAAGTTCCCATTAAACTTTGAAGAAAAATCAAAGAAGTTCTCAAATAAAACAACCCTAAAAATATACATCATTCCCTAAAATTCAGTGTTACACAACTTTTGTGACACAAGATATAATTTGTCATTAAACTTTGAAGATAAATCACAATCCAGTTCACAAATAAAACAACTCCAATAATATACATTATTCCCAAAAATTAAGCTATTTACCAAAACTCTATTTACAAATATTCAAAATTACATTCACAAGTGGATTTTACTCAAATGTTTTTTCATCAAGGACCATCCTAAAACCACAGTATAACCAAACCCGTAAAACAACATCTTACAACACTCAAAACTATTTTAGGGCAAAATTCAAATTAATTACTTATCATAACAAACCAACCCCATCATATAATTCACTCACAAAATAACTACATTGAAACATAGACAAATAACCAAAAACAGGAAGAACACTATACTTACTCTCCTTTCTAAGATTGGAACCTAAAACAGAAACCAAAACATGATGAAAATGTGGCTCCAAAACTAACCTCGATAAGCGTTTTCAGGCAAGTTGTGCAAGCTTTTTCACGCCGGCGATGGAAAAATACAGTGGATGCTAGGGGAGGAGAGAGAAACGAAAAAACAGGGGGAAGATGGAGAGAGGAAAATGGCGGTTAGGGAGGAGATAGAAAATGATAGTGACTTAAGAAGAGTGGGAAGAGAAAAAGGGGGGAAGAAGAGTAAAATGGGCGGTTTCCCCTAAATAAATTTAGACAAATTTTTTTAAAGCAAAATAAAGGTAAAAGAAAATATAAAATATTTTTTACCTTAACCTCTATTTTCTTACTTACTTTTGTTACACAACCCATCAACTCAAGTCAAGTTCAATCTCCATTGGAGGAAACCTTCATCTACAAAGAAAAAGGTTAGATTTTTTATATCCTAAATTTATATTTTTGTTATTAAACTATGAATTATGTATTAATATTACAAAATGAGTCTTTACTTCCATTACATGAAATGACAAAATCCTCAAAATATAATTATGATAACATTCATAATCATCATCTAAAGCATTTAATTTATTGTTGTTTTTTTATGGTTGTAAGAACAATAAATGTAGTATTTGACTTTGAAAAACCAATCAATGCTTAAGATTCAACTTTCATAATATTATAGTTCCACATAAATTAAAAGTTAAAAAAAAATGTAAACCCTACAAATTCCCCTTAAAAATAAAAAGTAAACCCTACAAATTTTGAACTTCACAAACTATTATATTTATTTTATTTTTCGCAGCAAAAGAACCATAGTGAAGATTCTAAGTTTAAATATAGCTTTCTCTTTCAATGTTATTTTTTTCAAACAAAAAAACCTTTCTCTTTCAATGGTATTTTTTAAAAACTTTAAATAGTGGTATAAATGTATCCTTGTACAGAACACGTTTAGTAATTACCTGCATATATTTAGGTAATTACCAAACATATACAGAATTTCCTAACAAAGTTAAGGGAATTCAAAAATATAGGACAAGTTGAAACCTAGCATTATTATTGTCATCATTAACTATTCATAAACCAATCAATACTAGCGTAATCACATGAAAACTTACAATTCATAACATCAGCACAATTTTTAGAACATTTTGGTAATCACCAAACATACATCAAGTAATCACCAAACACAAGTGAGGCAACACTATAATAGATTACCAAACACAGTTAAGGGAATTGAAAAGGCTAGGACTAATATAAACCTAGCCTTATTATAGATATCATTAACTATTCATAACCCAAATAACACTAGCATGCTCTTACATGAAAACTTCCAATTCATAACATCACTACAATTTCTGGAATGGTTTGGTAATCACCAAACATAATTAGGTAATCACCAAACACATGATTGCATTGGCATTCCACTTAATTTTAATGATTGCATTGGCTTTACCAATTGTTAATGATGCAGATTTCTAATTATATTCAACATTTTTCATTCAGAGGTTGTTGGAGTGCGTATGAACAATACGTAAACTCATGGTGTCAACGGAGCACAATGAACATATACATGGCTTGGATGACTTGGAGGTTAATCAAAAACTTGATATGGAAGATGAAGCTATTCACACACCAAGGTCCGCAAAGGGTGACGATACTGAACAAATTGATGAGTTCAATGACTTGGAGAATACTCACAAAATTCACGAACAAGACAATGCTCGGGATACACCTAAGTCCCCGATGGATGAAGATATTGACGAGTCAAATACTTTCTTTGATATGGAGATTAGGGAGAAATTTGACAAAGATCTAGAAGATTTCAATGAGGAAGATATGAAGCAATTATACTTTGACACTCTTGAAAATTGTGTTCGGTTTTATATGTTGTATGCCAAGGTTAAAGGATTTAGAATCCGACACAAGGCCCCAACTAAGGGTGCAAGTGGTGATCACTTCACCTCAAAAACCATATGGTGCGATAAGCAAGGTTTTCGCGATAACCAATACTTGGATAATCCAAATAGGAAGATTTCAGAAAGAGCACTTACAAGACGCGGTTGTCAAGTGATTGTTAAGTTCAAATGGGATAAGGTTCAGGAAAAATAGTTTGTCAAGGAATTCAATGATGTCCACAATCATGATCTTGTTCCCCCACACCAACAACTATTCATAAGGTATTTTCAGTATGGGTTCATTACATTTACTTCTTCTAAGATGATGTTTCTTAAGATATTATCTTCACTGTTAGGTTATTACCTATCTTGTATTTGGTTATTACCTAACCAGTCCATAAAATGAAAATATTTAGAGTAAATGGTTTTTTTATCTTTGGTTATTACCAAAACACTATCTGCTGATTACCTAACACTGAATGTATTTGTTTCAGTGATTACTTAACTTGTTTTTAAATACTACCAAGTGGTCAGTAGGTGGACATTTATGATTAGTAAACATGATTTATATCATAAAATGTGCCATTGTGTGGTTCACCTTCACAATTAAAAATGTGTCATTTACTTATCTTTTCACAGGCACCATCGTAATATTTCCAAGGCTGACAAGAGTCGTATTAAATCCATGATCAATTCGGGAGTTTCTCCTTGTGTAACTATGCGTAATTTTGTTCAAGCAGCAGGAGGTCCAGATAAAGTTTCTTTCCTAGCAAAGGACATGTACAACACTATTAACCAGTTACAAAAGGAAGAAATCGGCGATGGTGATGCAGAGGCGGTAATGGCATACTTGCTATGTGCAAAACAGCATGACAATGACTTTTTCTTACAATACACACGGGACAAAGACAAAGACTTGGAGAAGATGTTTTGGTGTAATGGGCAGTCCCGCCGCAATTACAAAGCATTTGGTAATGTCATTGCGTTTGACACGACTTACAAGTGCAACGCTTATAATAAGCCATTAGTGGTGATCGTCGGTATCAATCACCACGGGAAAACAGTCCCATTCGTCGTTGCTTTGGTTTCGGATGAAACAACGGAGACCTATACATGGGTTTTGGAGCAGTTGGTCCAATCTGGGGAAGGAAATATACCACACACGGTCATAACTGATGGAGACAAGGCCATGGCCGCTGCAATCAAGATTGTCCTACCAAATGCCCATCATAGATTATGTTTGTGGTATTTGATGAGGAATATAAAAAAATAGAGGAAAACGGTTTGGCAGCGGCTTCATGAAATGTGTGGACAAATGCCGAACAAGAGAAGAATTTGAAGATGCGTGGCGTGAACTTGTTGTAAAGTACAAATTGCAAGAAAAAAAATGGGCCGCGGATCTGTACAATGACAAGGAAAAGTGGGGAGAAGCATTTATGCATGGCCAGTTTTTTACCGGCAACAACAAATCCAAATTATTTTCCTCCATGCTTAGCTTTTTAATGTTTAGGTAATTACCATACCTAGTCTAGGTGATTACTAAACAGTCAATACCCACTTAAGAATAAATCCAAATTATTTTCCACCATGCATAGCTTTTTACTGTTTAGGTAATTACCATACCTAGTCTAGGTGATTACTAAACACTCAATACCCACTTCTGACTACACACTAAAGGTCACTCTGAGCGTTTAGTAATTACCTAGATGTGCTTTGGTAAGTACCTAACATGTTAAGTAAGTATTAATGCTTGTTCCAGTAATTACCTAAATTATTCCTGTACAATGTTCTCACTAATTTAACCACTGAATAGGTATGAGAAGCACACAGAGATGCGAGTCAATGAACCGCACTTTGAAGACGGTTCTTGGAACCAAAATAAAGTTGTATAGATTTGTTGCATTGTACGACATAGCACTAAAAAGAATCAGATTCACTGAGACAGAAGATGACTACATCACGGAACACACAACACCGGTGGTCAAAGGAGTCTTGAAGAATGTCAAAGAACATGCATCAACTATATATACGCGGGGTGCTTATGACTTGATGTGTAAGGAACTTGAGTATGAAAGAATGCACGTCGTGATTGATACTCAAATTGAACATTTCCATCCCGATGGTCCAGTTACATGTTATTGGCTATCAAACACCGAGCACAAAGATGTACAGTACGTTGTTGCTCATTATAAAAGAATTGACACAATGTATTGTTGTTGTATGAAGTTTGAATCGGATGGTTTCCCATGTCGCCACATGTTTGCTGTCATGAAGTCTGCTTATTTTGATCAGATTCCGGTGGGAAACATTCTCCGTCGATGGACAAGACATGCAAAGACAATCTCTAATCCAAGCGAGGCCATGGATAACTTCAAGAGCAATGACGAAGCCGCGTTACTTGGACGGTTTGCGTACCTCACATTGGAAGCAAAAAAACTTTGTACGTCGTATTCCAGAACGTACAAGTCATCACAAAAGCTGAAGGAAGCTTTCTTCATGCTTCAGTTGTCTGCTCCACCAGAGTTGAATGACCAAATCTTATCTCCAAGGGTTTTGGTTGGTTTAAATGATCCGAAGGTAGTGCAGGTAAAGGGTAAGCCAAAAAGGAAGAAGCAAAAATGTTTGTTCAATGACCCCTCCATGCCTAAGAAGAATGCGGACGAGAGCTCAACCAAGTCATTCGACCTGAACAACACACCTCCCGTTACTCCGCACAAAAAACCTGACACAAGCGACTCCCCCACACTTAGCGACATCCTAAAGAATCATATGCCTAGAACATTTTTATCTGGAGAAGCAGCAGAGTGCATTTCGTACTACGAAGTTTCTCACTTTCAGAAGGATCCCCTAGTTTTTGATTGGGGGCCCCAACCATTTTGGTAGTTATAATTGGTAGTTATTGGTTGGTGCCCGCAACCATTTTGGGAATCATGATTTTTTTTGTATCTCTTATTGAGGTCATGATTTTTTTTGTATCTTTTGGAAAGCTATACAAACCCATCTCAATATACATTTTGGCCTACTGTCTGTCATTGTTTGGTAATCCCCAATATTGTTTCAGTAATTACCAAAACATACCCAGAAATGTAGAAGTGGGTCTGACATTGTTTGGTAATCACCAAACATGTTATAGTAATTATCCAAACCTTATCAGAACACATTAGTTGGTCTACAACTATTTGGTAATCACCAAAATGTGTTTAGTAATTACCTAAAGCTCTTCAGAATACAAGTACCTAAGTTGATCTGAAGAGCTCAAACATCATCAAACTGATAAGCCTATTATTCATATTCTTGACAGGTCAAATATTTTTTGGGTTATGACCTCAAAAAAATTGCTTATGTGCTATATAGTTTTTGGTGGGTAAAATAATAATAAATAAAATAAATTGACTTTTACATTTAAAATGTCAACCTGCCCCTAAAATTGCTATTATTTTTTAAAAAGTTGATTATTTAATGACTTAGCAAATCACCAGATACATAAAAATTTACACAATAATCACAATTTCAGGTGATTAAAGATAATCACCAAGAGGGCCTTAGAGAAACACTAAACAAGATTCAGGTCATTACTAACAAAACAATCAAACATCAAATCACAAAAAGAAATATCTATCTTATATAAAATGTAACAAAATTGATAATCACCACCAAGGCTTTAGAGAACCACTTTTTTAGTGTTTGGTGATTACCAAACAAGTTTAGGTAATAACTTAACAAAGACAAATACAGTCATCATTTTCTTCATATTTGGTGATTACCAAACCAGTTTAGGTAATAACCAAATCTGCAAAATTGAAATCACACATTTATATCATATTGATTAATTTGTAACTATAAGTTTTAATACCAATAAGCAAAGGAAACATCGTGCTTCAAAACCAATATCCTAATGGAAAGACAACATTACAAACTTAATAGTAAGTATGTCAACAAAAGTTATAGTACCAACTACCTAGAGAAACATTACAAACTTAATAGTAAGTATTTCCACAAAACCATATTAAAAATATATAATTCAGGCACCAAACATTACACATCAATTTAATTCTCGGGGTCAGAGGCATAGGTATCACTTGCTTCTCCATCATCTTCCTCTTCTTCTCCATCACCATTATCATCACCATCAGCACGATCAGAACATGTGTACATTCAGTAACCAATTCAATCAAATACATTGAGTTTAATAAAAAATGGTAACGACTGAAAATCATTACCTAAAACAGGCATAGTACCCACTCAAAACTATATCATATAAAATTTAGGTAATACCTAAACATGTTCAGGATATTATTAAACTATATCAGAAAACATTATCCTAAATTTTTAAGTCTTAGGTAATGACTAAAAGTGATTACTAAAATTAGGCAGATGAACAATCATCAGCTTTTTAAGTTTTAGGTAATACCTGAACATGTTAAGGTCCTTACCAAACAATATCAGATTACCTTATTCCACATGTATATATTATGTAATGGTGACAGAAAAAAGGCATAGTGCCTACCCTACTCTTTTTAACATTTAGGTAATACCTAAACATGCTCAGGACATTACTAAACTATTTCAGATAACATAATCCTAAATTTTTAAGACTTAGGTAATGACTAAAAGGATTTTGGTGATTACTATAATTAGGCAGATGAACAATCATCAGCTTTTTAAGTTGTAGGTAATGCCTAAACATGTTTAGGTCATTACCAAACAATATCAGATTACCTTATTCGACATTTATATATTATGTAATGGCCTAATAACCTATTAAGTACCATATAAATAACAAATTCAATAATTATTACCATAATTTTCATCCCCGCTATCTGCGGTTTCCTCTTCTCCCTGTCGAGGCCCAGTTGTAGTGGTCGCTTTCATCACCTCCGAATGCATCCTCTTCCTTAGGCCATGCATGTAATCATCGGGAAAAAGTTTCGGATATGCACGTTTGAGCATTTCTTGAACAATTTTGGTCTCCACCAAGGCATATTGTGAGTTACTCAAAGTCTCGGCAACATTTCTCCTAATGGATGGAATAACTGTAGCAAAAGTTTCTCCACTTGGCCCATCGATCCTTCCACTTGGCCCATCGGCCCTTTTTCTCTCCCCTTTGTCGCCTACGGTACTGTACCCCTCTTTCTCCTCTTCACCCATTTACCAACTGCTTCATCAAAAGTGAAGCCTAGAGCATGACTAATGGTCTTATGGTCAAATGAATCATGCTCCAATTCCTTCACAACCTCACCTTTCAAATCGACTCCAAATTTTTGAAACACCTGTGTCAACCACATGCCATAGGGCAAACAAGACTTACGAGCATCTGATCTGCTTATATGGGACATCACCTCGACCATGAAACGGGGCATGTTCATTTTTGTCTTTGAAATGACACAAAACATAATCAGCATGTCAGCGCACGTTAATGTTGATTTCCCCCATATACGAGCATTGAAGATCTGCCGAATGACAAGGTGGAGGAAACGAGTCTAGAGAGGAAGCTCATCAACTTGAGGCTTACGGGTCCTGTCGTCTTCATCATCCATCAACAATAGTTTGTTGCACTTCTGAACATCAAATTCATCGACTTCACTACATTTGTTACCGGGGTAATCCGACAAACCATCCACAGGCAAACCAAGAATGGTTCCAAGTTCTTCATCATTGAACGAGATTTCAACACCTTTCACCCAAGATGTTACCCTGCCATCAGAAGTGTCATCCACTTCAAGATGTGTGTAGTATCTTCACA
>CANSZD010000320.1:75000-125000 GCA_947648045.1 Beta corolliflora
ACCATCACGCAATAACATAAAATTTACAAAAAAAACAACAAATTAATGAAAAATTGCATATGCTAAATATTCACCATAGTCAATTTTGTAATTCTTCTCAACTCGAATTCTACAGTGGTGCATATTCTCTCAAAACTTCGAGAATTAAGTAGAAGCTAGTAGCTACAACTTTTATAGAGAGAAAATAATGTGACATGATAGATAGAATGGAAATAATATGATATTAATACAGACATAATAAGGAGGGAAGCCAAAATTTTGAACTTCAATTTTTTACTAAACAATCCTTTTTCAAATTTGAAATTTTCGTTTTTCCGCCATATCATAATGTGTTTGGTAATTACCAAACATAATTTGGGCATTACTAAACGTACTAAGTGGAGGATGTTCTCCCAATCACAATTCATTCCCATTACTCATCAAAGCAATCATATGGGGATTGGACAATCATGCCACTGAGTCCATTAGGACCAATACCTCACCAAACCCCATTGACTTGAGTTTTGGGCCCCCACTGTACCTCCTTGTACAAAGAAGCCTAAATTAACCCCAATCATATGCTTTAAGGTAATTACCAAACATGTTCTGAAGATTACCAAACTACTAAGTGGAGGATGTTCTCCCAATGACAATCATTTATCATTACTCATCAAAGCAATCCTATGGGGATTGGACAATCATGCCACAGGGTACAGTAGGACCAATACCTCACCAAACCTCATTGCCTTGAATTTTGGGCCCCCATTGTCCCTCCTTGAACTAAAAAGCCCAAATTAACCCTAGATCATATGCTTTTAGGTAATTACCAAATATGTTTTGGGTATTACTAAACCTATCCAATCACAATCCATTTCCATTACTCATCAAAGCAATCATATGGGGATTCCACAATCATGTCATTGGGTCCATTAGGCCCAATACCTCACCAAACCCCATTGACATGAATTTTGGGCCCCCATTGTCCCTCCTTGTACTAAAAAGCCCAAATTAACCCTAGATTATATGCTTTTAGGTAATTACCAATCATGTTTTGGGTATTACTAAACCTATCTAATCACAATCCATTCCCATTACTCATAAAAGTAATCCTATGGGGATAGGACAACCATGCCACTGAGTCCATTAGGCCCAATACCTCACCAAACCCCATTGACTTTAGTTTTGGGCCCCCATTGTCCCTCATTGTACAAAAAAGCCCAAATTCTCCCCATATCATATGCTTTTAGGTAATTACCAAACATGTTTTGGGCATTACCAAACCTATCCAATCACAATCCATTTCCATTACTCATAAAAGCAATCATATGGGGATTGGACAATCATGTCATTGGGTCCATTAGGCCCAATACCTCACCAAACCCCATTGACTTGAGTTTTGGGCCCCCACTGTGCCTCCTTGTACAAAGAAGCCTAAATTAACCCCAATCATATGCTTTAAGGTAATTACCAAACATGTTCTGAAGATTACCAAACTACTAAGTAGAGGATCATCTCCCAATGACACTCATTTATCATTACTCATCAAAGCAATCCTATGGGGATTGGACAATCATGCCACCGGGGTCCAAAGAGGGACCAATACCTCACCAAACCCCATTGACTTGAATTTTGGGCCCTCATTGTCCCTCCTTGTACTAAAAAGCCCAAATTAACCCTAGATCATATGCTTTTAGGTAATTACCAAACTTATTTTGGGTATTACTAAACCTATCTAATCACAATCCATTCCCATTACTAATAAAAGCAATCCTATGGGGATTGGACAACCATGCCACTAAGTCCATTAGCCCAATACCTCACCAAACCCCATTGACTTGAGTTTTGGGCCCCCATTGTCCCTCCTTGTACAAAAAAGCCCAAATTCACCCCATATCATATGCTTTTCGGAAATTACCAAACATGTTTTGGGTATTACTAAACATATCCGATCACAATCCATTACCATTACTTATCAAAGCAATCACATGGGGATTGGACAATCAAGTCATTGGGTCCATTAGGCCCAATACCTCACCAAACACCATTGACTTCAGTTTTGGGCCCCCACTGTGCCTCCTTGTACAAAGAAGCCTAAATTAACCCCAATCATATGCTTTAAGGTAATAACCAAACATGTTCTAAAGATTACCAAACTACTAAGTGGAGGATGTTCTCCCAATGACAATCATTTATCATTACTCATCAAAGCAATCCTATGGAGATTGGACAATCATGCCACTGGGTCCAGTAGGACCAATACCTCACCAAACCCCATTGACTTGAATTTTGAGCCCCCATTGTCTCTCCTTGTACTAAAAAGCCCAAATTAACCCTAGACACTAGTGGAAAAATGCTCAAATACTCCGGTTAAAAAGGCAACAAATGCTCCGTATTTGACTCGTAGCAGACGTCATACGAGCATTTGAGCATTTTACAAATGCTCCGGTTTTAACCGGAGCATTTGTTTGATCAAATGCTCCGGTTGTTTGAAAAACCGGAGCATTTGAACACCAAATGCTCTGGTTGTTAAGGGAAAACCGTAGCATTTGAGACACAAATGCTCCGATTTTTCCTTAACAACCGAGCATTTGCTAATATTTTCTTTTTTTAAAAAAATTGCACTGACTTGCTAAAGCCGTACAACGACAACACGATAAGAAGCAGCAGTAGAACTATTGTGTTTCAACATAATACACATGCATCAAATGTCTCATTAAATGATATTGACCAGCAACAAATACATAAAGTAATTATAACTGCTGTAGAAAAAATTTTGCAAATATTAATTTAACACACATTACACTCTAGCTTAGACAATATCTGAACTGTAGATAACATCTTCTCCAAATCTGAAAACTCCAAACTCCAACATCATAGACTATAACATCTAGGATAAGATTTTTAGCTAGATCGAAACTCTTGAACCTCTGTGAGGGCTTCCGTTACTTCTCAGGAAGAGGAAGAGGAAGAGGATCCCTGAAAAAGCAAAGAACAAGGGTGTTCACTATCAGTTTTGACCAAGTAAAATCAAGACACAAAATGCACACACCAAAAAATTAAGAAAGGACATTTCGAGAAGAAGAAACTGCAGAACAATTACCTAAATTCTTTGTTCAGACCCTTTGCAGCAGCTGTAGTAGCTTTGCCACCTCCATATTTCTTTGTAAATTCATCCTTGACTCTCTCAAGGAAAGCAATTAGAATCTGCCTATCCGCAGACTCAACTGCCACAACACAGTAAGCTGCACCGCAGGAGAGAACATAGCAAGTCAAGAAAAGACCAGCTACTAACCATACCAAAAAACAACCAGCACAAGTCAAGAAGAAATGGGCTAAGAGATACATAATCTAGCAACATATATGTATAAGCAGAGATCAAACCGAAACGGGAAGGCAAGGGGGGGGGTCCTACATTGGGGCAATTAAGAGTTTGAGCACATTCTTTTTTCTTATCACTTTGCCAATCTAAACTCACGATACCATTCAACCGTAACATACAACAATAATATCAATCTTTATAAGTTCAATGGAATCCATCCAAACATGGCAGGAATGCACCAAACAAGAAATATTAACATTTTAATTTCCTATTCAAGAAAAACATGGCATCATTTGTTTGATACTAACTCAAATAATTCAAATAATTCGCCCTAAGTTACAAAATTGGAACACAAAAAAGGCTTATTTGTTTGATAGGAATAATTTTTATGGAAGTAAGACAAAATTCAATGAAATTAAGGGGGAAATTCGATAAGAAATGAACCCTAAAACAGAAAAAGTTGGAGAGAGAAAAATGTACCACAAGACACGAGCAGGTGAGGGGTGGAGGTAGTAACTTGTTGTAGACGATCGCAGTAGGGCGGCGAACAACCTGGTTAAACTTCTCTACTAATTTTTCCAAAAGCTGCATTCAATTATTGACATTTTAATTTCCTATTCAAGAAAAACATGGCATCATTTTAGCTTAACCAATAAGTGATTTAAAAAAAGAACTCCAGAGCTATATCAACTTCGATTTTTTTATAAAAAAGATAACATAATAAAAAAGCAGAGGAAATTCTATGATTATGCACTATAAACAATTCAGCAATGCTTTGAAATTAAAAAACATGATAGCAAGAATATCACAGTTTCAATTAGCAAGAAAAACACAAACATAGAGAGAAAATGGTATATACAAAATGAATGGAAATCTCAATTAGTATCAACCTTTGATTTTTCATCCCTTAATATCTGAACCAACAACAAAAACCAAACCAAACCAAATCAACAACAAGAACAATAAAATCAACAAGAAAAGTGAAGTAATCAGTGAAATAACAAAGAAAAAATAGCGAAAAACCCCAAATAAGATTTGCACACTCTATCTGCGTCCGTTTCTTTTTTGAACCGACATGATAGACTCCGCTCTTTAGCTCCTCACTGGAGCAGCTCTCTGTATTTACGACTATTGTATTTTAAAAAGCTGAAGCAAAAGTTGTGCAGAAGACAAAAAGAGCATCTAACTCACCGACGATACTAATTTTGTTCGGTGCCTAGAGGCACAATCCCCAAACTGCATTTGAGGTAACTTTACCAATTCTAGAACTACTTTTCGGGAGCGATGCATTAGAAGTTACTTGAGCATAATCATACAAATCTGAAAGCAATAAACATATGTAAGTTTCGGTATGATCTCAGCACAGCTTTATGAAACGAGTTAAAATTCATAATGGCACACCTGGAAAAGCTCCATAATGTTTCAACTTCTCAACAAAATGGGAAAGAGTTGGGCCTTGAATAATATCTCTCAAATTATTGGTCACCTGGACAACCCACGATCCAATATTTGCTAAACAACAAGTTTTATGAAATTCAAAACATTTCTACACCAAAAAAAAAAACCCATATGGGCAGAGCTAAGCAATACCCGTTCTGGACATAAGCTTTCAGAATCTCCTAAAGACAAGCATCAGCTGCTTTACGAACATCTGATGACTTATCTAAAAATAAATTCAAGGGTATCAAGACCCCGGAAATGTCCAATAAGACATTTCATTTGACCGTAGAAATAGAGTAGGAAAAAATGGAGGTTGAACAATACCTTCATGGAAACAGCAGCTGGGTTCAGTAGTGCACTGTATCAGGGAAGTCATTCAGCTTGGAAAGTTTCTTAGACAGCCATAAGAAGAGATCCTTATGCTCCTCAGCACCAAGTTTAAATTCTAAGAGAGCAGCTGCCACATAAACAAAGATAAAGTAAAAAGGCAGCAAAGATCAATTATCACAAACATAAAAAAGAAATTATGAAGCAAAACAGACTGCATATATGCTCTAGTTACAAGATTACATTTTCTAAGATGTCACTTTACAAGGCCAGCAATATATCACTTTATTATTGTAATATATAATATGCACATTGTTAAAAATACCAATACTACAACGAATATATTTTGTATGAGTTTGCATAACCGTAAAACATTACTCCACTTCAATGTGCAATATATATGGTTATTGTATTCTATAGCAGCAGATATGTACTGTTAAAGAAGAATTTATAACAGATCACGCGATAAATTGCTACATTTAGTTCCAAAATGCTGCAGTTCAGCAGAAATATATAATTCTGAATAGATATGCACTTCCCAAATAATTTTTCAGTAAATATATCACCATCTGAATTTGAGCTTCTTTTAGTTACTGAGCAACTATTTCCAAACACGAAGAGTTTCTGAAGAGAATGCCTGATGATGTTGACCACAAAACCAAAATTGTGTCCACATATGGGTGCTTGGACTTTACGAAATATCGTAATTTGTTGGTAGTCAGCGACATCTGCTTGGCTTTTCCATTAATAAAAACAAGTATGACTAAGTAACATATAATTTTCAAGCAAAACACATATCAAGGCAAGCTTTCAACAGCCTTGTCATACCTATTTCCAGGAGTATTTTATTAAGCAATATATACCCAGTGCTTTCATCCTCTGCACAGGCAATAGCATCCCTTCACTCATAGAGACCTGATAAGTGCATATTTATACATATTTTTACCCTCTAATATAATACGTTTAGTGTCGTCTGTTGAGTTATATGGGTTAAATATTATACTTTTAGGTTATTTCGGTTAAATAACAAGTTTGAATTATTATATATTATAACTTACTTATTCCCTAATAGTAGTTGGGTTTATATGATTATTTATTAGTTTGACCCATATTATATTCCTATACTATTAATTATATATCTAATGTTGACAGGTGCATAATAATTTTGGAGTTTTAGAAATGGAAATGAGCCTTCGAGAATTAACGAGTCAAGCCATTTAACTCAATTCCAAGCAACAAGGAGTAAAAAGGGAATTTGGGTTTCCTTCTTATCTTGAATTCACAAGAATTAGAGAATTGAGCTAAAGTTCAATTGTGCCAAGTAACACACGCAGACCATATACATATAGTCATATACAACTACAAAATGAAAGAATAGGAGTCCTATTGTTGGTTTAGAACACGAGCAGCACAAGTATAATTTAGGAGAAGATGGGCTAAGCCCAAGGCTGAAAAAGAACAAAACGGCACAACACAGCAACAATAAGAAAAGGACGCGGCATGAGGGTTTAGAGAGATAAGGAGAAAAAGAAAGGAGGGTTTGGCGGGGGGGATTAAAAGACGGCAGCACAAATATGGGTAGTTCGACGAAAATAAGGAACCAGAGGAGACCGAAGAGGACGTGAGTGAAGGGAGACGAAATTTCAGTCCGAAATTCGCACCAATGAGTTTTCTCTACTCTTTCCTATCTATTTTCTTTGTTTTCATGTCTAATTTAGAGTAGTTCTACACTAGTAGGAACATGTAATTGACTATTTGATATATGGGTTTATGAGATTACGAATTTGTTTGTGTTATAAACGATTAGTTTCTTTTGGGTATTTATACAAGATTTATTATCTGGCTTTTGATTCATGTTTATTGATTTAGATTGATCACCTAAATTATTTCATGTTTCTATTGTTAGATTGATAGTAGTTTTAATTAGGTTGCAGCTTTCTGGTCTAATTATAATTGCTAGAATCTTGTGTAATAATTGAATTCAATTAGTTGCGGCTTCTCCGGTTAGTTTGGGTTCGGTTGTTTGGTGTTTATAATCTTTGTCAAGTTTGATAATTTGATACATGCTTTCATGGTTGGATTAATTTAGCTTGATTAGGATTAAATTTGCGTGCTTTCACGGGATTTAACAAGTAAGAAAGATAAAACTAGTAATCTACTTGCTTTCAATGGATTATATAGTTAACCAATCTATCCTAGGCTAGTCGAATGAGTCAATGATTATACCCAATATCTATAGAAAGTTACATGTCTCCTATTAGCCTCTTTATTATATATTAAAACCGAATTTATTTCCTGCAATTTATATTTTTATTATTTTAGTTTAATAGTTTTAGTATAGTTTTGATATTTGAAACCCCCCAATTTATAGAATAGTAGTTATATATATATAAATAAATAATTAGTTTAAGATAATAACGCAGTCTCGTGGGTTCGACCCTTACTTTCCCTATCTATCGTTAGAGTTAGTGAGTGATTTATAAATTTAATTTTGTTGCGGAAATGACTCGCATCAAATTTTGGCGCCGTTGCGGGGACTTGTATAATTTATTATTTTAGACTATTGTTTAAGTATTATTATTTATCTAGTTATTTGTTTAATTATAGATTCTTGTTTATTGATCTAATATTTACATTTTTTTTTTGTGTGACTATTAGCTAGTGAAATGGCAAGAGAAGGTGAAAAGAGCTTGAAAGAACATATGTTCAATGCATATGAGACACCCATGAGTGTTAATTTTCCCGCCTTAGAGAAACCATTCAAACATGATCCAGGTTTTATCGAAATTCTCCCTAAATTTTATGGTCGTGATAAGGAAGATGCCCATAGACATTTACAAGAATTTACTCTTCCTTGCTCTACTTTATTGTTAAATGGTAAAGATGATGATGGTATTAAAATTTGTGTTTTCCTTTTTACTTTACATGATCTAGCTAGAGATTGGTTACTTTATCTTCCCGTTGGATCTATTACTTCTTGGGATGGCCTTCGGAGAGCTTTTCTTGAAAAATACCAACCTGCTAACGTAACTAGATTAATAAGGAAACAAATATGTAGTATTGAGCAAGATAAAGATGAACAATTGCATGAGTATTGGAAAAGATTTAATAAACTTTGCATTTCATGCCCACAACATCAACTTAGTGAGCAATTCCTAATTGAATGTTTTTATGATGGTTTGTTAGATGATCAGAAACGTTTAATAGATATCGCTAGTGGTGGAACTTTAGTGAATAAAACTCCTGGTGAAGCTAGAGAGTTAATAACTACTATGGCCCTTAACAGTGAACAGTATGGGACGAAATATGATTCTAAAGTTACAATCCAAAGGCAATTGAAGGAGCAAACTGAACAAATTGCTGAATTTAAAGTTGTTGTTGCTGATATTAGTAACCAGTGTCTAGTATTGGTACCCAACATGAGTCTTTGGAAAATTTAGTACAGCAATTAGCTCTCCAAATAGGGCAAGTTCACTCTCATAGGTTTAGTAGTCAAGAACAAACAAAGAACCATCTCCACCATCTAGACACCCAAATTGAACGCTTGTGTGCCACACTTAAAAACATAGAGAATAAATTAAATGAACAAGTCTTAGAGAAACCTCCAACTTACTTTTTAAGTGAAACTAATGCCATGATTTTGAACAATGATAAGGACTTTAGTTGTATAAGTGAGGTGGATAATAAATTTGAGGTTACCCACGAGAAGTCCAAAGAAACCGATAAGAGAATATGGGATGAGTTTGAAGATTCCGATGATGAGGATGATGAACAGTGGCTAGTGGATTATTACACTAAAGACTCTGAGATTTTACCTTGTTCTTTTGAAAATAATTTGGAAACAAAATTGGATGGACTTATAGCAAAACCTTATGAAGAATCTAAAGATATTGAAGATGTCGGGCATAAGTTATATAACTTTAATGAGGGTGCATTGGTGGAAATTGCGAATTTAGAGCGGCTATTAGGTATTGAGACCACACCTAATTCGATTTTCTAATTAATTATATGGGAGATACTTCACAAATTGAGTTTGATGGTTTAATTAAAATGTTTGAGACCCGGCTCACCTTCACCACTTGAAATAGAAGAGGACACCACACTTTCTCCTATAGTTGAAGTCAATGATAGCTATTCTGAACTAGACTTTTCTTATGCTCTTGAACCATCCATGCCATTATCTAAGTCACTAAGTTTATCTTTTGCACCTAATTATGAGTCTTATAAGCCTAAGTTTGAATTGGTAAACTTGCTGCATTTTTGTAACCAAACTAAATGGAAAGAGTCTTTATGTTCTAAAAACGAGTTGCACGTTCAATTTTGCTTTAATATGATAGTTTGGTTTGTAGGAAGGCTTTTACTACATTGTGTTTGGAGTGCACGAGAGATAGCTTTAGCTCTTATTGCGTATGGGGCAGCGGGTGTTTGATGCCGCATACAATTTTGCAATGTCGAGCCAACGACGAGAAACAAAGGCGCTGCTTGGGAGGCAACCCAAGGATCTATTGTTTTCTATTTTCTCTATTTTATTTTATTTTTCTTCAGTACAATAAATTACTCTGATTATTCTGTGTTGCTGACCCAGGATGTTGTTTTGCCTTCTGCCATCTGCTGATATTGCTGCTGCTGTTAGCTACTACACATTGCGTCTGCACACCGCTGCTTATTTCCTTCCCCGCTCAATTGCAATTTTCAGGACACCCACTACTATATGGAGAATATTTCTGCAATCTACATACACCAGGTTGCTTCCTTCCTTGTTTCCCATGTCCATTTTTTTTTTTTCTTTTTCTTCTCCCCACTTCTATTTTTAATTTGATTTTATAAACATTGAGGACAATGTTGATTTTAAGTGTGGGGGGAATTTTGAAGTTATTTTGAGCTGAATGGTAAAGTGTGCTGGATTGATATTTGCTGGAATACAGGTGTTGTGATTGAAAAAAATTATTATGGATTGTCACATTTTAAGGGAGGTGCTGCCAAAATTTGCGTAGAAATTTATAATTTTCATGTCTAATATTAATTTGAAGGCAAATTCCGTTAGCTTAATTTGACTGAAAAGAAAAATAATCAGTTTAAAAAAAAAAGTTTTTTCTAGTTTTGTTGCAAGTTAATGGGTTTTTTATGTTGATTGATTCAGAGAATTGCATAGCATCATTGTACAAATGTTTGGCAAGTGGTAAGAATGGTTATTTATGATTTGAGTTGTGATTGACTTGGTGAACATCTATAACCATTGTGACTTTTGAGCCTTTTAATAGACTAAAACATCTATGTTAGTCTCTAGTTTTTCATGAGAGTGTGTGTTAGTTCCTGGTGAAGTATAGACTCTTGAATTTGCATTGGTTTCTTCGAGACTACATTGAAACATGAGCATACATAAAAATCATAAAGGCATTTGTTTTTCTTGAACCATTAGCCTAAGCCACCTACATTATTGTACTCCTTTTTGAAAAAACCCTCTGAGCCTTAAGCCTATTTCTTTTGTTTAAACCACATTACAAGCTTATAATCCTAAACACAGGTCCTAACCAAAGCTTTGAGCTAGTGGAATATAATTTGGTGTTTGGAGTATTATTTGTGAAGGGTATGTATAAAATTATTATTATGGAGGTGGTGTTCTCTATTTTATATCAATGGTTATTACGAGATTGTGAAAAAAAAAAATTCAAGAAGAATGCTGAAAAAAATATATGATATGTGATACGAGAAAAATAAGATTATGAAAAAAAAAAAAGTAATAATAAGTCAAATGTTATCATTCAGAGCAAATGGTGCACAAAGAGATATATGGGTTGTAAATTTATTGGAATTGGATTATTTAGTAACATTTAAATAGAGTTGAAGTTTATTTGTTGGCTTTTCTTTTATTTGGCCTTGGGGTTATTGTTCTTGTACTCCACTAGCTCTTAAGCTTTTATGCACCAAATCCGAAATAATCCCTACCCTTACCTTAGCCTTACATTACAACCTTATTAAGTCCTTTTGATTTTTGTATGTTCTATGTCTTACTAAGTAGTGGAGGATTGAACGATATGCAAATTTAAAGAAGAAATATTTCATTTCGAGTCGACTTTATAGAATTTGAGTGATAATTATTACGACCCCAAACACATGAGAGAGTATGAATTTATATTTATTTTTATTTGCACAACTAAAGTGAGGGTTCACCAAGTTGATTGCTCAATTACTCAAATCGTGAATATGGTTGTGGTAAGTTGTGTTGAAAACGCTAATACATTGAGTACTATGTGATTTGAAGAGTTGGTTAATCTTTTGCCTGCTTGCTTGCGACGTATGAATACCGTTTTCGAACTAAAATTATTTTCATAAATCATATTTTTGGTCTTTGTGAAAACTTTCGGTTGAGTTATGGCCACTTATAATAGGAGTTGCCCGAAAAGTCAGTCATATGAGAAGTTAAAATTTATAATGGCGAGATAGATGCTAGTTATAGTCCTAGTTTGATCGAGGACGACCAAAAGCTAAGTGTGAGGGAATTTGATAAGTGCATATTTATACATATTTTTACCCTCTAATATAATACGTTTAGTGTCGTCTGTTGAGTTATATGGGTTAAATATTATACTTTTAGGTTATTTCGGTTAAATAACAAGTTTGAATTATTATATATTATAACTTACTTATTCCCTAATAGTAGTTGGGTTTATATGATTATTTATTAGTTTGACCCATATTATATTTCTATACTATTAATTATATATCTAATGTTGACAGGTGCATAATAATTTTGGAGTTTTAGAAATGGAAATGAGCCTTCGAGAATTAACGAGTCAAGCCATTTAACTCAATTCCAAGCAACAAGGAGTAAAAAGGGAATTTGGGTTTCCTTCTTATCTTGAATTCACAAGAATTAGAGAATTGAGCTAAAGTTCTTGTGCCAAGTAACACACGCAGACCATATACATATAGTCATATACAACTACAAAATGAAAGAATAGGAGTCCTATTGTTGGTTTAGAACACGAGCAGCACAAGTATAATTAAGGAGAAGATGGGCTAAGCCCAAGGCTGAAAAAGAACAAAACGGCACAACACAGCAACAATAAGAAAAGGACGCGGAATGAGGGTTTAGAGAGATAAGGAGAAAAAGAAAGGAGGGTTTGGCGGGGGGGATTAAAAGACCGCAGCACAAATATGGGTAGTTCGACGAAAATAAGGAACCAGAGGAGACCGAAGAGGACGTGAGTGAAGGGAGACGAAATTTCAGTCCGAAATTCGCACCAATGAGTTTTCTCTACTCTTTCCTATCTATTTTCTTTGTTTTCATGTCTAATTTAGAGTAGTTCTACACTAGTAGGAACATGTAATTGACTATTTGATATATGGGTTTATGAGATTACGAATATGTTTGTGTTATAAACGATTAGTTTCTTTTGGGTATTTATACAAGATTTATTATCTGGCTTTTGATTCATGTTTATTGATTTAGATTGATCACCTAAATTATTTCATGTTTCTATTGTTAGATTGATAGTAGTTTTAATTAGGTTGCAGCTTTCTGGTCTAATTATAATTGCTAGAATCTTGTGTAATAATTGAATTCAATTAGTTGCGGCTTCATTTGGTTAGTTTGGGTTCGGTTGTTTGGTGTTTCTAATCTTTGTCAAGTTTGATAATTTGATACATGCTTTCATGGTTGGATTAATTTAGCTTGATTAGGATTAAATTTGCGTGCTTTCACGGGATTTAACAAGTAAGAAAGATAAAACTAGTAATCTACTTGCTTTCAATGGATTATATAGTTAACCAATCTATCCTAGGCTAGTCGAATGAGTCAATGATTATACCCAATATCTATAGAAAGTTACATGTCTCCTATTAGCCTCTTTATTATATATTAAAACCGAATTTATTTCCTGCAATTTATATTTTTATTATTTTAGTTTAATAGTTTTAGTATAGTTTTGATATTTGAAACCCCCCAATTTATAGAATAGTAGTTATATATATAAATAAATAATTAGTTTAAGATAATAACGCAGTCTCTGTGGGTTCGACCCTTACTTTCCCTATCTATCTGTTAGAGTTAGTGAGTGATTTATAAATTTAATTTTGTTGCGGAAACGACTCGCATCAAGACCCTACACACAAAAATCAAATAGTGGACAGCATGAGGCAACTACACGCTTTAGTCAAATTCTAATGCAGCATATATACCATAAGCTATAAATTTGAGAAGCAATGAAAAAAAAGATCTAAACTTACAAGGAATTATGACTAATTTACTTAAAATGGAAGTTTCTGGATTTTGCCGAGAAATTTTCACTGATAACACGATGAACAGCTAGAAAGCCATTGATTTTCTGACCAAACACAAATGTAACTCTAAGTGTCCAAAGGAGCCATTTGCTATCTCAGAAAAACAACAGACGAAAGCCTGCAAATGAAAAAGCACTAACCTGATAGCTACCAAAAAGGATCAGAGTGAGCACTCTCAAGAGGTTGATCCTAGTGCATTGCACAAGCTTGGTTTCCCTTCACATCTATAACATGTGTAGCAATCAACAGAAATCAATTTTCAGAGTCTGCAAAGATCGAAATCAGAATAAAAGTCCGTAAAGGAATACAACTAGTGCAGTATAAGGTCATACAACTGTTGATTACACTGTATAAGGTTTTGATAACCTACGAACTTCAAGAATGGAAAAGAATTAGTGAAAAATCTGTAATCAAGAAGCATATCTCTTATAGCGTATGGATCATCTTTTTAATTTTTTTGGTTCATGGGATGGGAAGGGAGGGACTTGCAGGGTATATTCATTCAATATAAGTTGTCATCAGAAATGCATAAAAAGAACAAAAATTCCGGTGGAAAACATAAAGTCATGAACTGAGTTAAAACTTCTTTTTCTACATTTTGAACACCATAATTGTGCAGCCAGCAGGAGCATCAGACGAATGAGAAGAGCAAGAAATATTTAACCATGTAGTTAACTTCAACCAGTCTAGGACAAAAAAAAATCAAAAAGGAAAAAAGAACAACTTGTTCTTTGTAAGTCAACGAAAAGCTTGAACGAATCCCTATTACAAGGGATCTCAAATGAACAATTATACATACATTCATTTACCAATCCATTTCATAAAACAAAACATCCCAACAATCGATAAAAAAATGTTTTGCAATGTAGTCCCAGAAGTTCTACAAATACTGAACCCTAAGTTAGGATCACTGAACCAAAATTAATCCTACTAACTTCTTAAAGAAAAAAAAAACTAAATTTCGCAACAAACAAAAAATCAAACACCGATATGAAGAACAATGAAAATAAACCAGTCAAATTCGCACACGAGCGACCAAATCGCAACTATTAATAACAATATCAAATGTCATAGCTTGAATAGGAAACAACGCCTGAATCTCTTTCGAAATCAATATATCTTTCAACGGTTTCAAAATATGAAAATTCGAAAGTGAATTAGGATTTTCTGCTTCATCCTCTTCCTCCCCGTCAACTAATTTAGAGTCTCTTCTTCTCCTTTTCCCCTCAACTAACTTAGGATTTTTTGCTCTTGATTTTCTTCTCGAATACAGGATTTCATGCTTCGTGCTCTTGATTTTCTTCTCGGATCTAGGGTTTCATGCTTCGATTACTTCAATTGGTTAATTTTTTTCTCTCTTCAATTGGTCAATTAGATTAAACCCTAGAATTAAAACCTGAAGGAGTTGGGAGGTTGATTGACGAAAAAGCAAGGTCGACGCCGAGGGAGGGAACAACGAGGTTGATTGAACTGCGGCGGAGGGAGGGACGACGGAGGAGTACAGTGCAATTGAGAGAGCGGGGGACTGGGAGGGAGGGAAAACAATAGAGGGAAGGAATTATGAGGATTGAGGAGGGTCGAGAATGATTTTGGTACGACCGCCAAGTGTGGGTGATTTGCAGGAGAATTATTTTAGTGCGTACCGTGTAAGTTTCATGAAGTGAGCGAAGGTTCAAATGCTCGGGTTGTCAACCGGAGCATTTGACATCAAATGCTCGGGTTGATTAGTCAACCGGAGCATTTGATAAGTAGCAAAAGCTGTTTTTTCTACTAGTGAGATCATATGCTTTTAGGTAATTACCAAACATGTTTTAGGTATTACTAAACCAATCTAATCACAATCCATTCCCATTACTCATAAAAGCAATCCTATGTGGATTGGACAACCATGCCACTGACTCCATTAGGCCCAATACCTCACCAAACCCCATTGACTTCAGTTTTGGGCCCCCATTGTCCCTCCCTGTACAAAAAAAGCCCAAATTCACCCCATATCATATGCTTTTAGGTAATTACCAAACATGTTTTGGGCATTACCAAACCAATCCAATCACAATCCATTTCCATTACTCATAAAAGCAATCATATGGGGATTGGACAATCATGTCATTGGGTCCATTAGGCCCAATACATCACCAAACCCCATTGACTTGAGTTTTAGGCCCCCATTGTCCCTCCATGTACAAAAAAGCCCAAATTCACCCCATATCATATGCTTTTAGGTAATTACCAAACATGTTTTGGGTATTACTAAACCTATCCAATCACAATCCATTCCCATTACTCATCAAAGCAATCCTATGGGGATTGGACAACCATGCCACTGGGTCCATTAGGCCCAATACCTCACCAAACCCCATTGACTTCAGTTTTGGGCCCCCATTGTCCCTCCTTGTACAAAGAAACCTAAATTAACCCCAACCATATGCTTTAAGGTAATTACCAAACATGTTCTGAAGATTACCAAACTACTAAGTGGAGGATCATCTCCCAATGACAATCATTTATCATTACTCATCAAAGCAATCCTATGGGGATTGGACAATCATGCCACTGGGTCCAGTAGGACCAATACCTCACCAAACCCCATTGACTTGAATTTTGAGCCCCCATTATCCCTCCTTGTACTAAAAAGCCCAAATTAACCCTAGATCATATGCTTTTAGGTAATTACCAAACATGTTTTTGTTATTACTAAACCTATCTAATCACAATCCATTCCCATTACTAATAAAAGTGGGTATTACTAAACCTATCTATTCACAATCCATTCCCATTACTAATAAAAGCAATCCTATGGGGATTGGACAACCATGCCACTAAGTCCATTAGCCCAATACCTCACCAAACCCCATTGACTTGAGTTTTGGGGCCCTATTGTGTCTCCTTGTACAAAAAAGCCCAAATTCACCCCATATCATATGCTTTTAGGTAATTACCAAACATGTTTTGGGTATTACTAAACCTATCCAATCACAATCTGGGCGGGCGCGGATGTGTCGTCGTTGGGCACCGCGCCCGGCCAAAGATAAAATTTCTCCTACTCTCTTCTACACTAAGGTAGTATAGTGGAAGTAGGGGTCGTATCCACAGGGAAACAGGGACGAGTTTATATTCAGCGTGATTCGAAACCTAGATTAAGCTAAGGGCCGAGAAACCTAATTACAAAGGGGGGTTTCAAGTAGATTATAAACAAACTACAACTAACTAACATATAAACAAAACGAGAAATCAATTATGGAAAGATCTTGAATCCGATTAACATCCACTTCAATTCATTATCGATCCTTGAACATCCACTCTAATTATTTCCATAATTATCTATTGTCGAGAATTAATCTCGTGTTCTCCTTATTCTTAGTTGAATAGCACGATCAGCGTGACTATAAAACCCTAACTAAAGGATAACCTAGTCCGATCTCGCGTCTAAGTTCAATCCAATAGCAAAGCAATAAACACAGAGAACCAATAGACACGCTAATGTCATACACGCGATAAACATTCAACAGTTGATTCAATTTCCCTAAGAAATAACCAAGAAGATCTGCATCTGAGTTACTCCCTAGTTTGCTACCAATTGATAAAAGAATAAAACAATCCGATTCTATTCTTAAATCTAGCATTAGATTAACTACACAATCAAACTAGTAACGTTCCTAGCATAATTATGCAACAATCATAAATCACAAGCATAGAAATTGAACCATAATCAAGGAAAAGAGAAAGAGAGGAAAGATCTCACAATAACGGTTGAAGCTTCATGTTAATTGATCCAAGAACAGATTCAAGCTACAATCCGATAGCAAAAACCAAATCCATAGTTGAAATCCCTAAAAACTAAACTAAGAAATGAAAAACAAAGACTAAGAAATGAAGAACAAAAACTAAGAAATGAAGAACAAAGAGAAATGAAGAAGGAAAGATGAAAAGAGAATCATGAAGAAGGAAGGATGAGGAGAGGAGTATCCTCTCTCTCCCCTCAAGCTTGCCACTCCAAGGTCTACATTTCAGCTCTCCTCTTCGTCCTCCTCTTCGTCCCCCCTCAAAAGTTAGGTTTTAGGAGCTTTAAAACCCCGCACAAAATCGTGGCCCCAAGCCGACATAAGCGTCGCGAGTCGCGCAACTGATCGCGAGTCGCGAAGATCGCACTGCCATACGCGCACAATTGCTGGGCAAAGGCTGGTCGCGAGCCGCGAAGTACCTCGCGAGTCGCGAAGGCAGGGCTCGCGAGTCGCGAGCTCCTTCGCGAGTCGCGACGATGCCTTTGGCGTGCGCCGGGCCGGGCTTGTCCCGCTGGCTGCGAGCATGCGCGAGAGCCGGATGGGCGAGGCTTCTTTGGGCAAGGCTTCGCGAGCTTGCGATGCTTGTCGGCTGGCGATGATGCTTGGGCTTGGCGATGATGCTTGGGCTTGGCGATGATGCTTGGGCTTGCGGTGGAGTTTGATGCGTGCGGTGATGATTGGGCTTTGCTCGGCTCAAATGCACTTCACCTTGGAAGCTCGGAATACATGACATTAACACAACTTATCTCGCAACATTCCGAACTTCCGCTAAGAGTTAAATAAAACACGAATGTTAACAATTACAATCAAACCCTTAGCAAAGTGCACCCAAAGTAACGTAAATACTACGTATAACTTGAGCGTATCAAATACCCCCACACTTGAACTTTACTCGACCTCGAGTAAACTCAAAATGAGGATCACCAAATAAATCATCACCCAAGCTAACGACACCAACCTACACTCCCCATCAACTACATCATCATCATCACATCTTAACAACATCCGCTCAAAAACCTAACCGCAAGGGACGATGATTCCCCCACACTTAGATTCGAGCTCACCTGAAAAATACAAAGACGCGACAACAATAATCACCAAACGACAACCAAAATGTGAGCTCAAATCCTGAAGGATCTCAAAGGAATTGAACTCACTCCAACGCCACAATCAAAATGACAACTCGCCTAAAACCTCAAAAGATAAACTACTACTACTATTACAACAACTAATTTAAAATAGCAAGCCATGGAATGAAGACAAAAAGGGATAAATTCCATGCTTACTCCCAAAAACAAACAATCAACCAAAAGAATGTGAAAGCCAAAATAAAACTTCACAAAATCAAGGATGAAATAACCAAACCAACCCGAAAACGCTTTCAACCTTATGACACCATCTCCGGCAAATGAGTTTTCAAAGTGTATAATTCTCTCTTAATCTCTCATTTTGCCTAGGAGCCCTTTCGGGTTTTCATCCTAGCTTCACACATTTCTTTTTGGTTGCACCTCACCATCTTACCCGCTCAACTAGCTCTTTTTTTTGCATAGGCCGCCCTTTCGGGTTTTCGACCTATCCGAGCCCCCAATTTTTGCCTGAGTCGCCCACCCTTGTGGGTTTTCAACTCAGCGGGTTTCATTTCATCACTTTTTTTTTTATATTTTTTTTTTCATTTTTTTTTTTTTTCAAATTGAAAGTAATATATACAACATAGATACATGAGAATGAGAATACCCTCCCCCCTACTTAAACTACACATTGTCCTCAATGTGTCGACAATTAAAAGAAAAAGTATACTGAAAATAGGGGGGAAATTTGAAAATCGGGTAAATCGAAGATCGAATGCTCAAAACTCATGAAAAGCAATCCGTCAAACTCAAATTTCTTAACAACACCATCTCAAATCTCCGAAATCAACTCACAACCCTCTCCCTCAAATCACTCAAACAAATGGCAAATTCAAAAGTTTTAAATTTTTGAGATTGACACCTAGCTCAAGAGATCGAAAAGATACAACAATCTCACTCCTCTAGTGTTACCAACTCCTAGCTATTGAACTCCTCCCAACGGGTTTTCTTTTGTGGACTTGGGCTCAAAGTGGATTAAGATTTGTTGTGGTTCTTTTGAGTGAGTGGGCGGTGGGTGAAAGAAAATTTATTTTGGTGGTGGAAATTTGATGAGAAATAAAGGAAAAGAAAGAAAAGAAAATAAATAGGGTCTCGGGTTGCCTCCCGAGAAGCGCTGTTGTTTAAAGTCGTTAGCTCGACTTAGTACCTTAAGCTTAATCATTGGGTTGTGCTCCATGTGTGACAATGGTGGTTCCATGTCAATCTCCACTTCAAGTACCTGCAAAATTGATTGAGAGAAACTCTTGCAATGCATTGTTAGTGCCTAGCTTACTACATCATGGTTGAGCATATAACATCAGATTATATCCAAAACCTAGCATTAAGTCAACAACAAACATCAACTAGTAGTACTCCTAGCTAATCCAAGTCATGACCATTAATATCAATATTTAAAGCTAGACAATAACCAAGATATAGAGTATGAGTCAATAAACCATTCCCAAGAGAGTTTAAGCAACAAGTTCCATGCTTCTTGTCCAAAATACGAAAGTGAAATACATAGAGCTCAATGGAAGATGAAAACTAGAAACTCAAACAAAAAGGGAATTCTTCATATGAGTGGCCAACCAAAAACAAAGAGCACAAGCAATACCATCCAAAAATCACGCTAAATACAAACAAGTAACACCGTTTCCCCGGCAACGGCGCCAAAATTTGGGCGGGCGCGGATGTGTCGTCGTTGGGCACCGCGCCCGGCCAAAGATAAAATTTCTCCTACTCTCTTCTACACTAAGGTAGTATAGTGGAAGTAGGGGTCGTATCCATAGGGAAACAGGGACGACTTTATATTCAGCGTGATTCGAAACCTAGATTAAGCTAAGGGCCGAGAAACCTAATTACAAAGGGGGGTTTCAAGTAGATTATAAACAAACTACAACTAACTAACATATAAACAAAACGAGAAATCAATTATGGAAAGATCTTGAATCCGATTAACATCCACTTCAATTCATTATCGATCCTTGAACATCCACTCTAATTATTTCCATAATTATCTATTGTCGAGAATTAATCTCGTGTTCTCCTTATTCTTAGTTGAATAGCACGATCAGTGTGACTATAAAACCCTAACTAAAGGATAACCTAGTCCGATCTGCGTCTAAGTTCAATCCAATAGCAGTAATAAACACAGAGAACCAATAGACCTGCTAATGTCATACACGCGATAAACATTCAACAGTTGATTCAATTTCCCTAAGAAATAACCAAGAAGATCTGCATCTGAGTTACTCCCTAGTTTGCTACCAATTGATAAAAGAATAAAACAATCCGATTCTATTCTTAAATCTAGCATTAGATTAACTACACAATCAAACTAGTAACGTTCCTAGCATAATTATGCAACAATCATAAATCACAAGCATAGAAATTGAACCATAATCAAGGAAAAGAGAGAGAGAGGAAAGATCTCACAATAACGGTTGAAGCTTCATGTTAATTGATCCAAGAACAGTTCAAGCTACAATCCGATAGCAAAAACCAAATCCATAGTTGAAATCCCTAAAAACTAAACTAAGAAATGAAAAACAAAGACTAAGAAATGAAGAACAAAAACTAAGAAATGAAGAACAAAGAGAAATGAAGAAGGAAAGATGAAAAGAGAATCATGAAGAAGGAAGGATGAGGAGAGGAGTATCCTCTCTCTCCCCTCAAGCTTGCCACTCCAAGGTCTACATTTCAGCTCTCCTCTTCGTCCTCCTCTTCGTCCCCCCTCAAAAGTTAGGTTTTAGGAGCTTTAAAACCCCGCACAAAATCGTGGCCCCAAGCCGACATAAGCGTCGCGAGTCGCGCAACTGATCGCGAGTCGCGAAGATCGCACTGCCATACGCGCACAATTGCTGGGCAAAGGCTGGTCGCGAGCCGCGAAGTACCTCGCGAGTCGCGAAGGCAGGGCTCGCGAGTCGCGAGCTCCTTCGCGAGTCGCGACGATGCTGCTGGGCAGGCGCTGGCTGGGCTTGTCCTGCTTGCTGCGAGCATGCGCGAGAGCTGGATGGGCGAGGCTTGCTGGGCAGGCTTCGCGAGCTTGCGATGCTTGTGCTGGCTTGGCGATGATGCTTGGGCTTGGCGATGATGCTTGGGCTTGGCGATGATGCTTGGGCTTGCGGTGGAGTTTGATGCGTGCGGTGATGCTTGGGCTTTGCTCGGCTCAAATGCACTTCACCTTGGAAGCTCGGAATACATGACATTAACACAACTTATCTCGCAACATTCCGAACTTCCGCTAAGAGTTAAATAAAACACGAATGTTAACAATTACAATCAAACCCTTAGCAAAGTGCACCCAAAGTAACGTAAATACTACGTATAACTTGAGCGTATCACAATCCATTCCCATTACTCATCAAAGCAATCATATGGGGATTGGACAATCATGTCATTGGGTCCATTAGGCCCAATACCTCACCAAACCCCATTGACTTGAGTTTTGGGCCCCCACTGTGCCTCCTTGTACAAAGAAGTCTAAATTAACCCCAATCATATGCTTTAAGGTAATTACCAAACATGTTCTAAAGATTACCAAACTACTAAGTGGAGGATGTTCTCCCAATGACATTCATTTATCATTACTCATCAAAGCAATCCTATGGAGATTGGACAATCATGCCACTGGGTCCAGTAGGACCAATACCTCACCAAACCCCATTGATTTGAATTTTGGGCCCCCATTGTCTCTCCTTGTACTAAAAATCCCAAATTAACCCTAGATCATATGCTTTTAGGTAATTACCAAACATGTTTTGGGTATTACTAAACCTATCTAATCACAATCCATTCCCATTACTCATAAAAGCAATCCTATGGGGATTGGACAACCATGCCACTGAGTCCATTAGGCCCAATACCTCACTTAACCCCATTGACTTCAGTTTTGGGCCCCCATTGTCCCTCCTTGTACTAAAAAGCTCAAATTAACCCTAGATCATATGTTTTTAGGTAATTACTAAACATGTTTTGGGTATTACTAAACCCATCCAATCACAATCCATTCCCATTACTCATCAAAGCAATCCTATGGGGATTGGACAATCATGCCACTGGGTCCATTAGGCTCAATACCTCACCAAACCCCATTGACTTTAGTTTTGGGCCCCATTGTCCCTCCTTGTATAAAAAGCCCAAATTAACCCAATATCATATGCTTTTAGGTAATTACCAAACATGTTTTGGCCATGACCAAATCTAGTAAGACATTCTTATCTCTTACATATTGTGACTTTATAACTCTATTTGGCTTATTTGGATTAACTCATTTATAGTATATTGATTAATTTGTACTTAGGATTGTTGATTTGAATTGTTTATTTTCAATACACTTTTGAATTTGAGGTTTTGAGACTTCTCTTAGTTTCTGCATAGTTTTGGTAATTACCTGAACCCATTTTAGTAATTACCTAAAGTATCGGTTCAGTCATCTTCTTCAACCCTCATCTTCAACCTTTCGATTTTTTCTCTCTCCTATGAAATTCTTCTTCTACTGCGAAAATGGTCAGCAGTGCTCAAAAAACGCACAGATCGGTCCCAAATCGATGGTTTTCCAACAGATTACAACAATCAAATTATGTTTTTGTCAAATTCATAATGACCTAGAATCTTAATTTTAAGTTTGTTCATTTTAAAACTCATACTTTACATTCCATGGTTTTCGGATGTTCATGGTCTACATAGGATCATCAATTTTATGTTTGTTAGTTCATCATTTCATGAATTTACAAAGATGAAAGAGAGGAAAGTGAAACAAATTTCACGAAAATTTTTCCCAAAATTTTTCCCCCAAAATCGAAAATTACATTTTCGATTTCACAACTTTTCATCACAAATTCATGATTTCTTCATGAATTCTTACCATTTGATGGAAAGAGAAGGATCCAGGGAAAGAAATCTACTAAAAATTTGAGAAATATTGAAGATCCATGGAAGATTTGAGGGAACAAGGGGTAGAAGAGAGGAGAGAGAAAATCTGGGTAAAAAAAAAATTCCCTAAAATGTTTTTTTGCCCGAAATTCTTTTTCAGATTTTTCCGAATTTTTTCAGATTTTTTTTTTCGAAATTATTTACAACATTTTCAGAAATTATATATAATAAATGATTTTGGTATTTTCTAAAAACATTTCAAAGCAAAAAAGAAAAGGAAAAAGAAAAATGAGGTGGGTGGCTCACATTGATTGTGGCCCCACTATTTCCATGGTCTTTTTTGAAATAAGACCAGTGTAGAATTTTCAGTGTAGGAATAGGAATTAGGAAATTTTGAAATAGGATTTTAAAGTTTTAGTTTAGGTCCTTTATGAAATCAGTTTTTTTTTAAATAAAAAGGTAAAACTTATACTTTCTCCGTTCTAAATTAAATACAACAGTTTCTAAAAACGGCAATTTCAAATTAAATGCAACAAATTAGTTCTTTCTATTCTTGGTAAAGATTTTGAGTGTGAAATTACAAATATACCCTTACTAAAACTAAGTAAGCCTTTTTAACTTAGTCACATGCCCTTACTTTTTCTGTGGTCCCACTTTCTCTCTCCTTATTAACTTAGTCACATGCCCTTACTTTTTATTAATCTCACCCTAAGAAATTTTGCCTAGGAGAATGTGTCATCCAAATTGTTGCATTTAATTTGGAACGGAGGAATTATATTTAATATTTTTAGGGTCTAAGGGTCGGGTCTGGGTCCAGAATATCAAGACCCGGACCCTAAAAAATCACTTGGACTCGGACCCGGACCCTTAGGGTCTGAAAAAGTTGGACCCAGACCCTTAAATTAGGGTCGGGTCCAGTAGGGTCCTGGACCCATGCCCATCCCTATTGGGGAGGGGCTGGGGGCTGGGCTGGCAGCGGTCATGGTGGTTGCGGGGGTGGAGGGGGGGGGGGTGGGCTAGGGGGCTGGCGGGGGGAGGGTTGAGAGATAAGCCCAGAAATGCAAAGAGAATTGGGAAATTCTCTCTAGTAACCCTGTACTTTAGCTTATTGTTTATGGTAGACCAAAAAAAAAAGTTAATGTTGCAAATGACCCTGTAATTAATGACACTGTTAACACGTGACATTAATGATGTTTTGCTGTTAATAAACGTTAAACCTAGGGTTACGCCTCCAAACAAGAAGCCTTGTAATCGGTGGCACCACCACCACGAACCGAATGGGAGGAAGGTACGAGGGGAGGATTTCGGGGTTGAGGAAGGGGAGGGGGCGGTTTTTGGGGCTTGGGAAGGAGAGAGGAGAGGATTTCGAGGCGGGGAAGGGGAGAGGGGAGGATTTCGGGGATGGGGAAGGGGAGGGGGGAGGATTTCTGGCGGGGGAAGGGGAATGGGGAGGTTTTCGGGGCTGGGGAAGGGGAGGGGGAGGTTTTCGGGGTGGTTGTGTCAGTGGTTAGGGTTGGGTTGACGGTGCTGGGTTGACGGTGAGGTGGGGTTGGGGCTAGGGGTGTCAAACAGATCAGGTCGGGGCGGGTTCGTGTTCGGGTCAGCTGATTTCGGGTCAGCCAACCCCCAATCCGAACCTGACCCATTTAAGTTTTCAGGTTGAAAAACACAACCTGAACCTGATAATTTCGGGTTCGGGTCAATCCGAAAATGACTTGATTTGACCTGAAACTTTTTTTTTGGGTATAAATCAGGTTGTTATATTCAAAGATGGGTCAACCCAGTCAACCTGATTTTGTTCATTTAACCTAATTTTTCAAACAAGTGCATCTTAAAATTCTTAAGCAAAACAACAATTTAATCCCAAATAAAATTGTCTAACAAAACTACTTAACGGATTACAAACAAGTCTACTTAATGAATTACAAATCGGATTTCAAAAGCTACAATGATTTTTAAATACAATCTTCCATGCTCTTTGTTTTGTCCTCCATAGTGGAATCAATATCCTCCTCTCTAAAAGAAAGATGGATTTGCGTGGCCGTAATTTGCTGCCATTAAAAAATAACACAACCATTAACTTAATGCCAAATAATTATAACAATTAAAACAAAATTATATGAACAAAAATGAAAAACATGCTCATTAAGACACAAACATGCATAAGATCAGTTCAGTAATAAAGTAATTAAAAATGTAAATCATGCTCACAAGAACAGAAAAACGTGCTCACAACAGTCACAAGAACAAAAAAAACAACATAAATTACTAAATTAGCATGAACAACAACTGAATATTATACGAACAACAACATAAATTAGCATGAACAACAACACAAATTGGCATTAACAACAACAACAACAACAAAAAATTAATAACATAAATCACTCAAATCAGCAAGAATAAATCGTATAATAACACGAAAAACAGAAATTAAAAACAAAAATTAGCAACAACAAAACATGAACAACAAAAATTAACAACAGAAATTTGCATTAACAACCGAATATTCGCATACTGATGAACAAACCGTAATTTTTAGAAGAAAAAAAAATAAAACAAAAACATGTAAAAAAAAACGATGAAGCATAATACCTTGTAGATTGATGGAGAGGAACGCATGGAGGAGAGTGACTCACAATTCAAAAAGGAGGTTTGATTGTTTGAATTCTTCAGAGATGTTCAGAGTTGAAGAAAGATGAGAGAAAAAAGAAATATGAGAGAGAAAGAGAGTGAAACGGCTGAGAGAATGTGAGGATTTTAGGGTTTTAGCTTTTATTATGAGGTTGGTTTGGGCTTGGGCTGAACTCTGAAGGCTGGTTTCCGTTTCATTAAGTTTTTTTTTTCAAAACGTATACGAGTTTCGGGTTACGTGGGTGTTTTTCGGGTTGAAAATTTCAACCTTAACCTAACCCATTTAATTTCGGGTCGGGTTCGTGTCGACCCATTTAAGTTTTTCAGGTCGAAAACCTCAACCCTAACCCGCTATTTTCGGGCCGGGTTCGGGTCGGGTTTTCGGGTCAGGTCAGCTTTTGCCAGGCCTAGTTGGGGCTGGGGTTGGGTTGGCGGTGCTGCCGCTGCTGGGTGGGGGCTGGAAGGGTGGGGTGAGGGGAGGTGGTGGATTGACGGTGAGGTGGGGTTGGGGCTGGGGTTAGGTTTGCCGCTGCTGGGTGGGGGCTGCAAGGGTGGGGTGAGGGGAGGTGGTGGGGTTTGGGTGGTTAGGTTTAACGTTTTAATCCTAGATATTAACAGAAACTCATCATTAATGTCACGTGTTAACAATGTCATTAATTACATGGTCATTTGCAACATTAACTTTTTTTTTGGTCTACCATAAACAATAAGCTAAAGTACAGGGTTACTAGAGAGAATTTCCCTTATTAACGGTAAACGTTACGTACACTTAACGTAGGGGTACTATGTAGAAAACTTTAAAAACTCAAGGGTACAATGTAGAAGAAAAAAACATTCGGGGTATAACGTAGAATTTTAAAAAACACAGGAGTATATCATAGAAAAACCCTATATTTTTTATCTAATATTAAAATTTACAAAAAGTTTCAAATGAATTATGCTGTCCACTAGATGGATGATGTAGATTTTTTTAATGTAAGTTCTAGATTGAATAGGTCATAATGGCTATAAATTTATTGTACCCATTGAAAAAATTTCCTACTTTAGCGATTTTGCAAATTTCAATTACAATAAAGAAATAATTTAAGCTAGTAAAACTCAAGATTTCATTAAGCATAACAAAATTTATAGCTCACAAAGTGTTTCTTCAGCACATAATTACTCTTCTCAACATCCTCTTGAAGGAAAAACAAAAAAAGTAAACAAAAGACAACACCACACATAGTATACTAATTAATCTTATTTGACTTTTTTTCAATATCATAGTCACACCAAAGACTTGAAATAGTACTGAAGATCACTCATTGGACCTGCATAAAGTATTGTTAATTTTAAGCATAAACTTGAGGGTTGGCAATGAGATAATCTTCCACAGCCTTGAACATCTTAGCAATATTCTCTTTTCCACTAGCAATATTCTCTTCTGTCATCACATGATTATCTTCCTTAGTGTGAAAGTGTGCTATGTTCTTGTAGTGACTTCCGGTGCCAGAAGGCTCAAAAGTGATCTCAAAAACTGTACATTCCAAAGTGTCACGAAGTACATCTCCTTCAAAACTGGTATACTTGACGTAGTACTTACTAGAATCAATCTCCTCCACTCTATCTTTTACATATTTGAATGGATAACCTAAACATTGATCACGATAATTCAAAACATATAAGATAGTTGTTTATGACTGCTATTACTATGACAAAAAGTTCAATTGGTCTTGTAAGAGACCGCCTACTTTTAATTTAAAATTAAGCAACGGTCCAAGCCCAAAGTTAAGAAGAGAACATACCACCTTTCCGAATATAGTAACTAGTTTAATCTATTTAGTGACCATTTTAATCTATTTAATGATCAGTTTAATCTATTTAATAATCACATGCTTGAATCTATTTAGTGACTAGTTTTATCCAATCGGTGACTAATTTAATCCATTCGGTAAGACCGCCGTATTATTTCTTAAAACTATCTGATGTATTTCGAGATTCAAAAGGAAACAAAGAAAAAAAGAAGAGAAGGGACAACTAGGTTGGTGTCGGATGTCTAAGGATAGTGTTGGGTTAGAGTGAAATAGATCAGGCTTGTTAGGAGAATGTAGGTTTAGATTTGTCTAATTTTATGTTAAAATTAGACCGCCTATTCTAATAATTTATGACAAAAGTTTTAATTTTATTATCATTATCATTATTATATTGCACCAAAAAAATTATCATTATTATTATATATACACACAGACACGCTAATTCTCCTTCAGGCATCAGATTAAAGCTTAATAAATTGATTATATTTAAGATCTAAGTAGGGATCTTTATTAGGTAAGTATCATATATTAACTTAAACACAAAATACTTTTCTTACCCATCATAAATAAGATAAGAAAAAGAGGTGATCGTTAAAAAGGAAAAAAAGAAAATAAAGCTTCATGCGTGAGACAAGGTCCTGTTATCAGTTATGTGCATAAGACTATTAGTTTATGGGGCTTAAACTGATAAATATTTTGGTTTAATATGATAGATTTTCTTGGTTAAACCGATAGATGTTTGGGTTAAATTGATAAAAGTCTAGGTTAAACTAATATGTTTTAGGTTAAACTGATATATATCTAGGTTAAACTAATAGATGTTAAAATAATTCTAGGTTAAACTGGTAGATTCAGGCTTACACTGATACCCATCTTAATCATGTCTTAGACTGAGACGTTCTCATGCTGATCACTTCACATGATCTTACTAACTTGAACTTATTTTTACTGACCGAAACTGTAATTTCCTAGTTAAACTTATATTTACTAAACTAATCTTTATTGAATGAATTTGACTTGTCTTAATTAATAATAATAATAATAATAATAATAATAATAATAATAATAATAATAATAATAATAATAATAATAGTAGTAGTATTAATAATAATAATAAAAAAAGAAAAATAATAATAATAAAAATAAAAATAAAATAATAATTATTATTATTATGATAGAAATAATAATAATATAATATTATTTAATAATTAAAAGTATTTTTATTAGAAGGATTTTTCTAACCTATGCCACAAGGCATAGGTTAAGAGTATCAAGATTTCATTAAAAAAATATATAATACAACAAGATTCTATTTGGATATAATAAATAAGGATAAATATCTAAGATGGATATAATTATGTAAGATTTTTTTAGTTTGGTTGGATTTTGAAATGAAATTTTTTTGTATAATGATATCTTATATAGGATTTTTGATACTCTTAACCTATACCTTGTGGCATAGGTTAGAAAAATCCTTATTAGAAATCCAATTATTATACTACTCCCTTTGTTATTCTACTCTCTAACCATTTATTATTCAAGTGGTCAAATTTATAAGACTGAGCAACTTAATAAAAACATACTACATGAAAATCATTATTAATTGGGCTTTCATTAGATTCACTTTGATGTGTATTTTTGCAATATCAAATTTTTTAAGAATATGTAATTAAAGATATGAGTGGTCAAAAGTGTGCATCAGGGATTTTAATAAAATAATAAAACTTATGACAACAAAAGGAGTATGATTGCTATTTCAATATAACTAATATTATTGTACTCCCTCCATTTCTTTGTGTTCTTCTTATTTGGAGTTATTTTTAGTGACAAAAAAAGTCAAAGTAGGAAGAATATTTTGAAATGGAGGGATATCCATCATGTCTTGATCCCAGGATCTCTGAAAACTGTAGAAATGTTGGTTGATTATACGAAGCGGAATATCATATGAAAATTGGTCTTAACTTTAATTTTAGGAAAATTTACCAAAAAAAACCTTTTAAAAGTTCAATTTTGCGAAAAAAAACCTTTTACAACATTCTTTGCAGAAATAAACCACAAACTTAATTTTTTTTGCAAGATGAAACATATTCCCAATTTCCAGTGTGGTTTTTGAGATGCATAGGGGTGGCCTTTTTATCTTCCTTTAACCCCTTATTTCCATTAACTGCAGCACCACCCATATGTATCTCAAAAACCACACCGGAAAATGCGTATAGGTTCGTTTCATCTTGCAAAATAAATTAGGTTTGTGGTTTTTTTCTGCAAACAATGCTTTAAAAGGTTTTTTTCGCAAAATTAAACTTTTAAAAGGTTTTTTTTTACAAATTTTCCTTAATTTTAAGTAGTGTAACTAACCTTCGGGGAAGTTGAACTGTTTGATGCATCCGGCAGAAGTAGGATCACCATGAACAACCTCGACACTTTTAACAAACTGGGGCACAACCTTAGGGAAAAAGTTATGGTTGTCAATGCAAAAAGCATGGAACAAACGGGCCGGGGCAACTGTGCTAGTGAACTCACCCATTGTGAATGTGAACACGCCCATGATTATTTCTTTTATCTAAGGAGTAATAAATAATATAGGGAGGAGATGAAGATGCTAATATGATAATGAAAACTAGCTAATGAAGATGATGAAAGAACGAAGATTTGGTTTGGTACTTATAGTTCGTTGGAGGGGAGTATATACGTAAGGGAGACTAGATTAGTAATAACGAAAATAATTGTCATAGACTTTAAGGGAGCAGCCCTTGCTGAATAAGTGACCATGAAATTCTAGATGGTCTTTGTACTTTTTTTTCGGTTGAAGAAAATGGGTTTTGGATAAGTGTTGATTAATACGCGAGACTAATGTCCATCTAGTGGATATATTTCCGAGCGAGCGCCAGTCCATCTTAGAGATATATAAATTAAACTTTGTAGATCAAGTGATATTTTTCGTACATAAATGTTACTAATATTAAATCTTAGGGGCTAGATATGAAGTCGTGATTTTCCTTTAATTAAGAAAAAATCTCGACTTAATATCAGTAATATTTTATTTACGAAAAATGCCACTTGATGTACTAAGTTTGTACATCTCTGAGATGAATTGAAATTTTCTCTATATTTCCTTATTTCTACCCACTCTGGATTTATGGAGATGCACCATTTGTCTTTTGGCACAAATATTAAGAAAAGTGGAGAGGGGACAAATTAGATTCAATTGTCCATGCTATTTAGGTTCAAAGGATAGGTATAGACTAGTAAGGGTAAAGATGTGGAGTTGTCCCAAAAGCTTTACCATAAAAGGAAATGATACATTTTAAATATTACACCCTAAAATGGTCTACAGTGCATCTAAAATAAAAATAGAGGACGTATATATTTAATGTTTTTGTTTTTTGAGGTAAATCATAGGTGTGTTCACAATTATAAGCGGTGAGCTAACTAGGACAACATAAAACATAGATCAATTTTAAAAAGTACAATACAAATTACAAAAAAAAAAACAAGGCTAAAACAATAATCTTGATATGGTACATTACTACATTATCCTTATAATTATCCCTCCATTTATTTTTAGCAAAATTCTTAAATGAACCTGGTTCACAATAAACATATTTCAGTTTTGCTTCCATACATTTCTTCTCCATATCTCTCATTTCTCTATGTAGTTTCAATTTTTTTGTTTTCTTCCTTTTTTCTCTCTTCATTAAATTTCGTGTTTTTATCTTGCAATTTTCATCTGATTTTCTCTCTCTCCTTTGTTCTTCTTTTAAAATGGTGAAAATAAGATGTGGTGTTGTCGGTAGGACGAAGAGGTGTTCGTAATTCTGGTACGGTACTTTTTAATGATTTTCTTGATATTGACTCATATATCGTCGATTTTTTTATGTTATTTTCCTTTTTGCGCTTGAAATTCCAATTGTTTGTTTTAGGTTTTTGGACTTATAATTGTAGTTGTTTGTTTTAGGTTTTTGAGTTAATTAGAATTTGTTTTTATTATGTGTTAATTTATCTTTCTTTTGTGCAATTGTGAAATTTTGTAACGATTTTGTAAAATTTTGTAAATTGGAGCAAAAACTATGAATTAGGGAAGAATAAAAGGAAGAACATCAAACAAGAAAATCGAAAACCTAAAACGAGGCTGATTAAGCATTATAATCCATGAAGAATTAGCCAGAATAATGTCGCCAGAGATTTGATTGTGGGGATAAAGCAACAAGAGTTGGTTTTTCTTCTATTGGTTTTTTTATATATTTGTGGCTTGGAAGTATAGGAGCTTCAATGCTTCAATTCTTCAACAACGGCGTCACTATTACTATAATATCATTTTGGTCACTATTTTATCATAAGAGTTACTTTTAAGATGTCATATATTTTTGTCAAAAAAAAAAAGATGCCATTAGTTACATGTACAGAGTTACTATATTGTCATTTTGGTCATTATATAAGTTTAAGTGTTTTATTTTTATGACTATAGGTACCTACTATAATCATAAGAGTTATTATATTATCATTTTGAGCACTACGTAATTTTAATTTTTTAATTTTATGACTATAGTTACCTATATAATTATGAGAGTAACTATATCATCATTTTGGTTACTATGTTTATTGGGCTGATCATTTTGGTCACTATGATTTTCTTGCACTTTTTTTACTTAATATAGTTACCCATTTCTGCAATATAGGAACTATTTATTTTAATTACCCTTTGAAACCATATCATCCCTTTTTCGTTAGTTATCATAGTCACCCTTATTTAACATATAGTGTTTAATAAGAAATTCAATAATCAATCACCACATTTGAATTATTATTATACTTACAAATACTTCTCACAAACTATATAAAATACCAACGGTAACTATATATATATAAAAAAGGTCATTGTGTATATAAAAATATTCCTATATTAAAAATAAGAAACAATAAGGTAAGTATGATATATCCTTCATATTTTGTTTTAAGAGCTCTTATTGTGATACATTGTCCACTCAGCCAATCATTCCATAATCAATGACAGTATTCCATACTCAATAATTGCTAGAACATGATGTAGAGCTTAGAATATATCTTACTTCCTATTTGTTATAGTGATCTGTTTTAGCCAAAACTTTAGGTAGATCACTAGGGATATTATGATTGGAAAAGGTTTAGTAAATGTGAAAAAGGGGTTTTTAGTTTATTTAACGGTTACTATGCGTAGAAAAGGGTCACTATATATATAAAAGGGATCATGGTTTCTGGAAATTGGGTGTTTTTAGTTGTTAAAGGAAAATGTATTTATAATTGTAAAGCCTATTAGCTCAACTAGTATATGTAGGAATATAGATATACTTAGCGGAATTTCAAGTATTATATACTTAACATCTAACCCAAAGACCAACATGCATATAAATAAATATGAATCAAATGTAATATAGAATCATACATTTGATGCGTGATTCCACAAAAGAGATATACTAACTTCCGATGGAGATCTTTTAAGAACGCCAAGTGTCGTTCCTCTATTGTTGATCCACGAGCAACAACCGGATCACCACGTATGCTAGTACGGAAGAAGGGATAAAATCACTCCTTACTTTTGTGGCTTGGGAGAACCGAAAAATGGGAGGAAGAGGAAGAGAATAGAAGTTCTCAAAAACTGATAGAGAATGAAAAAATGATCATCCAAGTGCCCCTTCTACCTATATAACTACTATTTTATATAGAGTTACATAGTAGGAGGTTTCATTAAGCTCATAATGTCATACATTATGAGACTTAATCACCATCCATCTTTTACTCCATAACCTTCCATCTTCTATCCATAACATCCCTTTTAATCCATATGTTACTACTTGTGTGACCTCATAGGATCCAATGATATTAGTAGTAGGTCCAATCTTATTGTCCAATCAAACCGTAATTAGCTTCTAGTAAAACGTTACGGTCACTTAATATTATTGAATATATTATCTCCATAACATATCCAAATTATACTTAGATTATTACACTTGATCGAGGACAAAATCCTTCAATCTCCCACTTGTCTAAGAACAAGTGTGTAATCATCAAACTCCTTAAGTCACTTAATGTCCAACTTGATGATATGGTAACATCCAATGTTAACCGTATTAGTGTTCAAGTCGATTCTTGAAATCCAAGTTCGAACTGTCCAAACAAATGATTAACTCTTTAATTCATTTGAGCACGGCCATGCATTTTTCAGTTCTCGCTCTTCAAGAGGTCAAGACACCAATCCTAACTATTTAGGAGGACTTATCCATTCTTGCATAACCAAAACTCCCACTCAATTCCTAGCAATTCCGATCACTGTCTTTATGACCTCCTTTTACGGTACGGCGTTTTGCAGTGTCAAAAATATACTAATCCTTAAGTGAGAATAGTGTTATACTCATGTCAAAGGAATCCACTAAATATAATGACTAGATTCTCATAATACTTTAGAGAACTCTCTGTGGGTCTGCCCGGCATGTATCCATTATACATGTCTATGTAAATGACTAGACATCTCCATGTCCCCATAGCCCATGAAACTGCGCTATCAATCAACTTACAATCTAGTCCTCGAAACTGAATCATTTACGTTCAACTTTAATGATTCGAACTTGGGACCAAGGTATATTATAAGTCCTGTTCACTGGATAGGGTTCATTTGTCAAATCACGTATATGACAATCCTATCAAACGTTATAAAATACTTTGAACGTTTTATTTAATACTAAACCAGGATTAAATAAGAATATAACCTTTTATTGATAAACATAACCAAACATATCATAAGAGTAACTACAACTGTGAACTAATTAAAAGTAAATAGGTTACAAACAAAACCACTCTCCTACATGCTTAAGCCCTATAGCCCTAGTATGACTCTCATGCTTAGGCTGAGGCAATGGTTTAGTCAAAGGATCAGCGACATTGCTATCCGTATGAACTTTGCTAACTATTACATCTTTTTTCTCAACGATTTCTCGAATGAGATGAAACTTCCTAAGTACATGTTTACACCTTTAATGTGATCTTGGTTCCTTAGATTGAGCTATGACACCATTGTTATCACAATGTAAAATAATACCATCTCCAACACTAGGCACTACTCCTAGCTCCAGAATGAACTTCTTCATCCAAACAACTTCCTTTGCTGCATATGCCGCAGCAATGTACTTAGCTTCTGTTGTAGAGTCTGCGACAGTGCTTTGCTTTGAACTTTTCCAGCTCACTGCCCCTCCATTTAGACAAAAGATGAAACCAGATTGGGATCGGAAATCATCTTTGTCAGTTTGGAAGCTCGCATCTGTGTAACCCTCAACAATTAACTTACTTTCACCTCCATACGCTAAGAAATTATCCTTAGTCCTTCTTAAGTACTTTAGGATATTCTTAGTTGCACTCCAGTGTGCGTCACCTAGATTTGATTGGAATCCGCTACACATGCTCAAGGCATATGAAACATCTGGGCGAGTACAAATCATGGAGTACATAATGGACCCTATAGCTGACGCATAAGGAACATTACTCATTCGCTTAATCTCATCAGGTCCAGAAGGACACTGAGTCTTGCTAAGCGACATGCCATATCACATGGGAAGAAAACCTCTCTTAGAGTTTTCCATGTTGAACTTAGTGACGATCTTATCTATATAAGTTCGTTGCCCAAGTACAATCATCCTCTTAGACCTATCCCTATAGATCTTGATCCCCAAAATGTACTCAGCATTTCCAAGGTCTTTCATTGAGAAACAACTCTTCAACCATTCCTTGACTGACTCGAGCATGGGAATGTCGTTTCCTATGAGAAGTATGTCATCTACATACAAGACTAAGAAGACTATGTTACTCCCACTTTCCTTCTTGTAAACACAAGACTCTTCTCCGTTTTTGAGAAAACCAAACTGTTTGATTGCCTCATCAAATCGAAGATTCCAACTCCGGGATGCTTGCTTTAATCCATAAATGGACTTTTGAAGCTTACATACCCTCCTAGGATATTCTGGATCCACAAAACCATCCGGTTGTGTCATATACACATCCTCTTTCAAGAACCCATTCAAGAAGGCAGTTTTGAGATCCATTTACCAAATCTCGTAATCATAAAAGGCAGCGATCGCTAGGAGTATCCGAATGGATTTAAGCATTGCTACTGGTGAAAAGGTTTCGTCATAGTCTATACCATGAACTTGCTTGAACCCTTTTGCAACCAACCTTGCTTTGTAAACCTGAATGTTACCATCCTTATCTGTTTTCACTTTGAAAACCCATTTGCAACCAATAGGTGTAACCCCATCGGGCAAATCCATCAAGTCCCATACTTGATTTTCAGACATGGATGCCATCTCGGACATCATGGCTTCAAGCCATTTTTCGGAGTCTTCACTCATCAAAGCTTGTTTGTAAGTAGTAGGTTCCTCAAATTCTAAAATCATTATCTCAAAACTTTCGGTTAACAAGAAATCAACATACCTTTTGTTTGGTATTCTTGGTCTACTAGACCTACGAAGGGCTGCAACAGGAGAAATTTTCTTCTCAACAATTTGAGAATTATCGCACGAATTAGATTCGGGTGGGACAGTAGAAGGTTCGTGTATGGGATGCACGGCCTCCAACACTTGGTCAGTTATGGGAGAAGATTCCTCCAAAGGAGGAACTACTTCAAGCTCCAAAGCTGGCACTTGTGTTTCTGACTCTGACATAGGTTGAACTATGTCCAGTCGTTGCTTTTCTCGAATTTCTTCGAGAAATACATTACTCCCACTTGCCTTTTTGGAAATAAAATCTTTTTCCAAAAAGACACCACGACGAGCAACAATCACTTTGCCATCAGTTCGATTGTAGAAGTAATAGCCCTTGGTTTCTTTGGGATAACCCACAAAGAAACACTTATCTGATTTAGGGGAGAGTTTGTCTGAAAGTAAACGTTTTACATAAACCTCACAACCCCAAATACGTAGAAAAGACAAGCTGGAAACTTTTCCACTCCATATCTCATATGGTGTCTTTTCTACTGCCTTTGATGGAGTTCTATTAAGTGTGAAAGTAGCAGTTTCGAGAGCATATCCCCAGAAGGATATTAGAAGATCAACAAAACTCATCATAGACCGAACCATATCAAGTAGAGTTCGGTTCCTCCTTTCGGATACACCATTCAACTGAGGTGTTCCAGGCGGAGTTAGTTGTGAAAGAATTCCACAACTCTTCAAGTGATCACTAAACTCTTGGCTCAAATATTCACCACCGCGATCAGATCGTAGTGCTTGGATCGTCTTGCCAAGCTGGTTTTGGACTTCATTCTGGAACTGTTTGAATTTTTCAAATGATTCCGACTTATGCTTCATTAAATAGACATATCCATATCTACTTAAATCGTCAGTAAAAGTGATGAAGTACCCAAACCCTCCCCTAGCTTTAATTTTGTGCTCATTGGTCCACACACATCAGTATGTATTAGGCCTAATAGATAATTGGCCCTTTCACCCTTTCCAGTAAGAGGTGACTTTGTCATTTTACCCATTGAACATGATTCACACACATCAAATGGCTCAAAGTCAAAGGATGTTAGAAGTCCATCTTTATGTAACTTCTGAATGCGTTTCACGTTTATATGTCCTAAACGACAATGCCATAAGTAAGTAGGATTAATATCGCTTGATCTATGTTTTTTGCTGTCTATGTTAAGGACATCTTTGTCTAAGTCTAGAAAATATAGACCATTAGACCTTTTAGCAGTGGCATAAAACATTGAATTCAAATAAACAGAGAAACAACCTTTCTCAATTGTAAATGAAAACCCTTCATTATCCAAAACAGGAATAGAAATAATGTTTTTGGTAATAGCAGGAACATAATAACAGTTATTAAGCTCTAATATTAATCCGGAAGGCAAAGGTAGACTATAAGTCCCAACTGCAATGGCCGCAACTCTTGCACCATTTCCAATGCGCAGATCTACCTCTCCTTTAGCCAAGGTTCTACTCCTTCTTAGTCCCTGCACATACGAAACAATGTGAGAAACATAACCGGTATCAAATACCCAAGAAGTAGATGTTGCTAAATTAATGTCAATGACATAGATACCTGAAGAAGAAGCCCCGGACTTCTTATCCTTTAGATACTTCGGGCAGTTACGCTTCCAATGACCTATTTGATCACAATAGAAGCACTTGGCATTTGCGGCCACCTTTGGCTTTGCCTTTGCCTTTGGCTTATCAACAGTCTTAGTGGCAACTTGCTTGCCCTTATCTTGCTTTTTCTTGCCAGCCAATTCCTTCTTGAAACCCTTTCCCTTTTGAACCATAAGAACTTCCTTCTTAGGTGCAACGGGGATGTTTTGCTCGGCAGTCATGAGCATCCCATGTAACTCAGCAAGGGTCTTCGTCACCCCATTCATATTGAAGTTCAACCTAAACTGATTGAACCCATCATGAAGTGAGTGCAGTATAATGTCAGTGGCCAACTCTTGGCTATAAGGAAAGTCCAACCTCTCCATTGCCTCGAAATAACCAATCATTTCGAAGACATGAGTGGCGACCGGCTTGCCTTCAACTAACGCACACTCAAGAATAGCCTTGTGAGTCTCATACCTCTCAATCCGAGCTTGTTGTTGAAACATGGTTTTCAGCTGTCGGATAATACTGTAGGCATCCAAGCTTACAAACCTCTTTTGAAGGCTTGGTTCCATAGCCGCGAGCATAAGGCAAGTAACAATTACCGATCTTTCCTCAATGGCCTTATGGGCCGCCTTTTCGGCTTCAGTAGAGGTGGCAGTTAAAACTGGGATCTGGGTTTTAAGAACATCCTCTCGACCTTTGGACCTAAGAACAATTCTTAGATTCCTTTCCCAATCAAGGAAGTTGTTCCCGTTGAACTTATCCTTCTCAAGGATTGAACGTAAGTTAAAAGGCGAATTATTGTTGTTACCTGACATGATATCTACATAGAAGATGTAAAAGTAATAAGTATGTTTATCACAATAGCTTTTAACAAATTTTAAACATTTTAAAATAAAAGCCATGCACTTGATCAATTTCAAAGTGTTCCTTTTGAATCAAGTGATTCTAAGATCCTATCAAACATGATTTCTAAGTGGACTTTGGCCTCTACTTAAAAAACAAGTTTAAAAGGTAAGTAAACTCTTTTACTAATTACAACAATTGTAATTCTTAGTTGATGAGTGATTGCCAAGGTGATTATAACTCCCAGGTAAGGAAGTTACCCACAACGTTGGGGAGAACTTTCCTAATCCTAGACAGAGCTTGTCACCCCAACACAAAACCCAATCCTTTGCTACAAAATCCAAAACCGTTTTGATGATTTTGTTGGGCCAAACCAAACTAAACATGCAAATTTCGGAAATTTACTCTACTTAGCCCAAGATTGGAAGTAACACTCTGCTTTAGCAGAACCTATTACTAACGATCAAGTTTTAGTAGGTGTTTATTTGGAATAGCAAAAACTCAATATTTTATTTTAAGGGACCTAAGTAAATTACTATGTTGATTTAATTACTAGTGAACATTTAACATAATTAAATCACAAGCATAGTAAACTTAGAAAGCATTTAAAATAAAATATTTAAATGTAAAATTAAAAAGTGATCCTAGTATGGCCCCTAACCCTAAAGACTACTCTTTAAGGCCCCATCTTCGAACCACCTCGGATCTCCATCCTTGTGCTCCATGGAAATGAAAGGTCGGATCTCCATCCTTGAAACCCTTCTACTTGAATAATTTTTTGAAACTTAAACTAATATTAAAAAAATTCCAACGATGCGTAGATCGTATTTAAATTACAAAAATACAAAAACGATACGTAGATCGTATTTTCTATCCAAGTTTTGGGCCATACTAGTCACCGCATGCATTCATAATATCATATATATTTAACATGCATTTTAATCACATATATTAATGTAAACAAGCAATTATCAAAATAATGACATGAAAAATAATAACAACAAAAGTTACTAACTACTTAGTAACCCCTTAAAATTAACTAGTTAATTATCACATATAATTAACTAATGAATTCAAAGCTCCTTATTTTAATTCAATTATGACTTAAATATGAAATTAATCACCATTAATAAATTAATTGCAATAATGGAATAATATACTCAAAAATAAAATAAAAATAATAAAATAAATGGCTATACAAATTCCGTAACAACAAGAGTAAGTCAACACTTACAATTTCCATTGTAACTTTTGTATTAATGACCATTTATATTGTCATCTAACGACACATTAAAAAAACTTTTTTAAAAAAAAAAAATTTTAATAACTGCCGCCACCATTCCTATCTACGGTCCGGCGGTATGTGACCAAGGTACTCTGTATTTTACTTCCCCTCCCACTCAATTAGTCACAATCATTGTGCATATTTTGAGTGAAATTAACTAGGCATATATTTAATTCAAATTAAATAAGAAAAACAACAAACTTATTTTTCCTAACAAAATTCGAATCATATAGAAAATAAAATCAGAATTTTCCGGCCACTTATGATGGAATTTTGAGTATAATATATACATAAAAATCCAATTTTTATGTTTCCAATCAATTAATATCATAATATTAATCATGCAAATAAACTCATATATAAATCCCTTCCTTAATCGAATTAAAATAATAAAAACACATCAAACAAATGATCATATTAATTTATGCAAGAGGCTAACTGATACCACTTTAGGAATATAGATGTACTTAGCGGAATTTCAAGTATCATATACTTAACATATAACCCAAAGACCAACATGCATATAAATCAATATGAATCAAATGTAATATAGAATCATACCTTTGATGCGTGATTCCACAAAAGAGATATACTAACTTTCGATGGAGATTTTTTAAGAACGTCAAGTGTCGTTCCTCTATTGTTGATCCACGAGCAACAACCGGATCACCACGTATGCTAGTACGGAAGAAGGGATAAAATCACTCCTTACTTTTGTGGCTTGGGAGAACCGAAAAATGGGAGGAAGAGGAAGAGAATAGAAGTTCTCAAAAACTGATAAAGAATGAAAAAATGATCATCCAAGTGCCCCTTCTACCTATGTAACTACTATCTTATATAGAGTTACATAGTAGGAGGTTTCATTAAGCTCATAATGTCATACATTATGAGACTTAATCACCATCCATCTTTTACTCCATAACCTTCCATTTTCCATCCATAACATCCCTTTTAATCCATATGTTACTACTTGTGTGACCTCATAGGATCCAATGATATTAGTAGTAGGTCCAATCTTATTGTCCAATCAAAAACCGTAATTAGCTTCTAGCAAAACGTTACGGTCACCTAATTAATATTATTGAATATATTATCTCCATAACATGTCCAAATTATACTTAGATTATTACATTTGATCGAGGACAAAATCCTTCAGTATAGCTATGTGCAATTGCACAATGATGTAGATTCGAGTCCTACATAGGCTATGAACATATATAGATCTCTGCTTGATATTTTTTTGTCTATACAAGGGGTAAGTTATTGAGAAAAAGTTAGGGGCGTGTTCGGCACAAGCTTTCTAAGTAACTTTTAGTGTCTTGACCAGGTCAAAACACTAATTAAAAAAAATAGTAGTGTTTGGTAAGTTAGTGGTGTAAGTAGCTTTTAGTGGTATAAGTAGTGTTTGTGAAAAGCTACAATTTGTAACTTTTGGGGTAGCGTTTAGTGGTGTATAAATTATATATTAAAGTTTTGTTTGAGTTTTTAATTAATTATTTGTAAACAGCTACCTTGACATCTTCTTTTACCGAACATCAATATCTTATACTGCTACTTGGACAGCTAACAGCTACACACTAACCACTAACAGCTAACAGTACAACTAACATCTACTCTCACAGCTAAAAGCTACGACCACAACTATTGTTGCCGAACACTCCCCTAAGATAACTTTCATTATGATAACTAATGAAAAAATGTGACTATTAAGTGTAATTATTTGTACAAAAAGGGTGACTATGATTTGAAACTGTTGTATGTCTAACAAAAGTCTCTATTATTTGTTAAAAAGAGTGGTTATATTTGGGTCATTATTATATATGTGAAAAGGATCGTGATTATATTTTATATAGGATTCACTATATATATTATAAAAGGGTAATTATATTTACCTAGGGCTTACGGGTCACTATATGTATAACAAAGGTTCCTATCTATTAAATAAGAGTCGATATATGTTAGAAAGGACAGATGTAACAATGGCAACTTAAATTGTAAAATAAAAGTGGCTATATTTTGAAAAAGTTAGTTATAAAAGAGGAGTAACTATAGGTTAACAAAGGTGATTATATGAGAAATAAGGTCATTGTGATAGATAGGGTAACTATATGTTAAATGGGTAAATACGCGTTGAAAAGCTAGAATGACTATATCAAAACAATGGTAACTATAATTCAAATGTTATGATTGTGGCAATTAATTAATGTCTCATTATTGAAGAAGGGTGTTAGTGTTAGACCAATTGAGTAGATGATTAACCATATGAAACTAATAGCCTATGTAGGATTTGAACCTACATCTTCTGTGCAATGTTAGTACACAGTTCTCGATCAATTGAGCTAATAAGCTAATAGAACATAACTGCCAATAGGTACATATAGTCACTCAAAGTTTACTCATTAACAATCTAATTATTGTTTTAAGTGATGCACGGCTAAAACATTTACAATGTACCCAATAAATTTCAACTATATAAATCTCCAAAGCCTCTCAATTGAAGAAGCTATCAAGAACTTCACTTTACATATGACATGAGAGAAAGTTCCAGATAATTCAATTAAAGCAAGGCTCCTGCAAATTCAGCAAGCATGTCACATTACAAAAAATAAATTTATCTAGAAGGATATACTTATAAATAAGCAACATCATGATAACCATGGCCTGAATTGACCAAAAAGGAAGAAAATGGTTACTTAAAAGCTCATTTCACACCATTCTAGTTCTGCGAGTGCATTCATCATACACCCGGGTGTACCATGTGCATGGTACACCCAAGGCAATTTTTTGCTCATTTACTCATTTAGAGCTCTACCTATTATGTGATTATGCTCATTTGGAGGTTTCAAATGAACAAGCAGCAAAAAAATAGCCTTGTATAAGCATGGTACACCCGGGTGTATGATAAATATTCCCTAATCCTGCTACAGAGCGTAGAAAAATCTTTTGTGTGATTTCAACAATCACTGTTTTCCTTAGTTGTTTGCTTTTAATTTCTTACACTAAATCCTATAGTGGTTGCATGTTGACGATATAACTTATACATATCATGAAGTGTTTCCCTTGTTTTCCCTATTAACCAACCTCAAATATCTGGAAATTGGATGAGAGCTGGAAATTGGAAATAAAAATTGCAATGGAAGTTAAAGGACTGGAAGAGTAGAATATGAATTGGAGTTCGTAAACCACACATTAGAGTCTTTCTCTCTCTACATTTCTCTCACTAGAGAATGAGCTTGGCTTACTTATTAGCAAAAAAAAATAAAAATGTATGACCAATAAGTAATATAACTCTTTTGTTTAACTTATACTAGCTTTCTAAGCACGCGATGCGTGCGACAACAATTTTTTCTCATTGTGATATTTCGTAATTTCGACTAGTTAGTTTTACATGCACGCAATACATGCAGCGACAACTCATTATAATAGTTTAAGTTGACAGTTTTTTCAATAAATACTCTGTTTTATTCAACTTATTAGAAGTTATTTTCAGCAAAAATAAGTTCAGATCAATTCTTGATCTAACCTTATTATCCTCTATGTAATTGACTTATACAAATTGAAATTCTATAAACCCATTAAAATGATCATTTCTTTAGATGACTATAATGTTGTGGAAGTATATTGCTGATTTTTTATTTTGGCGATTTTTCCTTTTGATGGAGGATTTTGATATTTTTAAATGAATTTGTTATCTTTGTTTTATTTTATAAACTTTTTTAGTCTTTCCTTTTTTTTTACCTAAAATTTTTTTAGTTTTTAAAAATGGCAAATATTTTGATTGATTGATTACCCATTATTATTTTAAAATTTTAAACAAAATTAATGTAATTAAAAAAGTAAGGGTATTATAATCATTTAATAGGGGGACACCATGCCTCTCCCCTTCACTTATATAATAGAGATTATTAGTAATTACATAATTGGTAATCGTATAAGTGCATTCTCAATTATATACACTGATGTTAATTAGGGTGTATTTTAAGAAATGATCAATTCCTACTTTTCTATAGATAGCTTCATCCAAACTGCGTAGTTTCATACTTCTCTATAAATAATTTTGGTTTTTACCGGTTTTCATGAAAACGTTTTCACACTCTTAAGACATCAGAAAAATGCATCTCTACTCTCTAAAACATTCAAATATTCTATATATGAAACGAAAAAACCCTAGCCTCCTCTTCCTCTCTTCTCTTCTAAACCCTAGTCTCCATTGTCAATTTTGAAGGGGCTTCCATCGGATCTTACCGGTGGAAAGCCCCAAATTTTTGTTTCTTTTAAGTTTTTTTTGTTTCTTAGGTTATAATAATGTTTCCCTCGAAAGAAAGGGTTATTCTCCTTCGAAAGACAAGGTTTTTTCGATCTCCTTCGAAAGACAGGGTTTTTCCAACTCCTTCGAAAGACAAGGTTTTATTTGCGTTTAATAGGGTCTCCAGTTATGCGGGGCTACGATTGATGCTTATTGATCGGATTCAGATTACGAAATCAACACGATTGATGCAAAATTATGAAGCGACGACGGATCCACTCAAAAAGTTGTATGAGACAACAAAACGAGAATATGCCGAATTGTTATATCTATGTATTTGGATTCTCAACCCTTCACCAGTTAATTCTTGTTTTATTTTGTTCAATCTGTTTTCAATATCGTTAATTGTCAATTGTAGATGTTGTATGGCTTTAATTAATGAAATATAGTGTCTTTTGGGACTTCTTTCAAAAAAAAAAAACATTCAAATATTCCTATCTACAACACATTTTTCTCAAACATCAAAAATGCGAACTACAATCTTGTTAACGACTGCTTCTCCTAAACTCTGTAATCTAAGACCGAGGCGACAAATGTCTATAAATGTTGAAGGCCCCTTTTTCAATTCGACTTTATTTCTTATTTTACTAACAATTTCATTCTCATGATGTAGATGTCCAATTGAAATTGCGCATGTACAACTTTGTATATTTCACTAGTCGAAAAAATATGTTTGCTACTTACCAAGTGCTCCAGTTAATTAAAAACGGATCAAATTGTCCCTTCTTATTTTTCTGGAAAAAAAATCTCAAATTGTCGCTCGTTTTTTTTTCTATATTTGCTTTCATGACTTTGACCGTCTTTATGTATTAAACTTGCAATTGCATGGTCACTTTGGTTTTGTCTTAAGACATACCTGCAAATAGTTAAACCAAGCCTAATAAGATAAATTGGACAATCTGTTAGGATTCCATTAATCTTAATGCTTAAACAAAGTGATTACCATAAATTATATCTTATGTTTTAAAAATCGACATTTAACATGTTTGTTTTTCTATTGCAATTAAATAAATTATTTGCATGTGTAACTCCCCGAAAATTCATAACCTTAATTAAACACAATTACTCATACTTTGCAGCATAATTAAAACTTAAGCCTGTGGGATATGGGCCCACTAATACAATGTAGCCTTAAGTAGTCCATGCTACTTAATACACAAATGCTCGACCCAAATAATAATGATTTCCCTTAATACAAGGTACCATACAATTTCACTTGAGCATATCCCTTATTAACAGTGTTCTTGCAATGGTTCTGCTCATACCTAAAACAGAAAAACAAAACATCATGAGCCGAGGCTCGGTAACATATTACTCTAACATCGTAAATTCATTTCAATTCATTTTATTTGCAAACAGGGAGAAAGGAATATAGTAAAACCATTTCGTAAACATACACTTCGAATCAGGAATTTATAAGTCATTTACATTGTCATTCATTAATATAATCTCCATTATCACATTTTATTATCAGAAAACTTTCTTTGGTTACTTGGTGAGTACAACAGAAGGCATAGCCACCGAGGACATAAGTCCCCCATTAGAAGGTGGCATATAATGCCATAGATCGTAACAGGCAAAGCCACCGAGGATATTCATCCCCCATCAGAAGGTGGCATGTAATGCCAATAGTAACACAAGGCAAAGCCACCGAGGAAATTCATCCCCCATCAAAACGTGGCATATAATGCCAGGCAAAGCCACCGAGGACATTGTCCCCCATCAAAAGGTGGCATATAATGCCATAATGCGAGTGTCACCAAGGACGTTGTCCCCCATCAGAAGGTGGTGTTGCCGCCAGATAACAGAACGGCACGTGCACGACCCAGAGAACATAGTACTGTCATTCACCATCTTTCACTTTCGTTTATCATGTTTCGTTTATTTTAAGTACTTTTCATAAATCATATCAGATTCATTGCATAACGTTATATCAAATCATTCGCAGAATCGTAGTTCTTATAAACATCATTTGCATAATAAAACATTATAAAAGCACCATAAAACATAGTTGGAAAGGGAGTGCGGGTGTTAGCAGAATACGTTACCTGGAATCCTGCTTAACAACCTTGATAGCTGGGGGAGGCTTGTAATATATCTCTTCCTTTTTAATCTAATCAATTCAGGGATTAATAAAAGATTTATCAATATTTTATCCTAAATCTTGAGTTTCTTGATTTATTTCCATCATTTGACCATTTTAGGAGGTATTTAGGAGTTTTATATATTTAGGTCTTTGGTGGTTGACAAAAAGTCATAGGCGCATTCTACTTAACAACTTAGCGCTTAAGTCGTAGTTCATGATTCGTGAGTATGAACATCTTATTATAACCATTTCATAATTTATGAATTGAACATTACGCACATGTTACGATTTTGTTTACCCTTAATTCAAAACTTCACTATATTAGTCATAGGATCCCTTTAACCATATTCGTCATTTTATAAATTTAAAACAGTGTGTATTAGTCTCATGGTTCATAACTTGTACTTATAGACCTCATAATATAACTCTTTTATTCTTGTCATCTAAACTATATATAAGTGTCTGCTACCTTAACGTAAATTTGACAAGTAAATTATATTTAATTTGTATATCAAGTATTATCGCATAGATAATCATTATCTAACCATTTATTAGTCATAGTTAAGTCCCATAAAATTACGGAAAAATTGATAGGAACAGTCCCAACTATGAGCGTTCCATCATTTTCAGTCCCAACTAAGGATTATTTCTTAATAGTCCCAACTATGCATCCTTTTTTACAAAATTGGTCCCAGCAGGTCATTGACCTGCTACAACAGGTAAAATGAATTTTCTTTTAATTTTTTCCCAACTCTCATGCTCTCTCTCCTTTGGTGGATCATCCACCCTACCCCACCCTTCCCCACCCTCAAAACTGCCACCCATCCCCTGCCACCCCCTTTCAAACCCCCTCCCATCCCCAACACATCAGAACCACCCCTTTCCTACCTCACCCTCGAAGCGCCACAAGCAAAGCTAGACACCCCCTCCCCTCCTCACGCAACCCAGCCTCAAAAACCCCTCACTAGCCACCCCTTCCACTCCCCTGCCACCCCCTCTCCTCCCTTTAAAATCCCTACTCCTGCCACCTCCTTCCCCACCCCCAGAAAGCATCTTCTTTTCGGGCTCCCCAACTAAGCTAACTTCATTTAACACAACCAACCACCTGAATTTTTAAAACCCTCCATATCATTCATTTAAATTGACTCTGGAAAAAGAGTTCTAGTTCTCATACGAGATGTGTAGAACATTCAAAAGCAAAATTCAAAACAAATTTCAAGAAACAGTAAATAAATTTCATAATCCCTAAAATCAGAAGGGTGGAGAAATTGGAAAACAGATGGTAAATTTGACAGCAAATGAAATTTGTAATCCTTAAAATCAGGTAAGAATGGCTGTCATTTTGCTCCTTTCTTAAACAACAAAACAAAAAAGTCCATCCATTCCACTGTCAATACTCAATACAGTCGTATAAAAGTCGTAAACTTTCGAACAACCACTAGAAGAATAAATTCTCAGATCACCGAGATCCGCCATGTTCACTCTTCCAAGCTCTCAACCTTACTTCCTCGAGGAGAGAGAAAATCAGCAGATTCGAAGAGGTCTTCATTCGACACCTTTAGCAACGACGACGATGAGCTCAGAACCTCCGATCGTCCCTTCGACGATGGATACGTCGGCTACGATCCAAACCTTCCTACGCAGTGCTTCGATCCGTCTTCCTTCAACGTTTCTCCGGCGCCGATGAAGTGACCGTTGAAAATGAAGTGGAAGATGATTCTCTGATGAAGGAGGGAGGAGGGGTGGCAGGGAGGATGGAGGGAGCCCGCAAGGGATAAGGTAGTAAGGAGAGAGAAAGAGGAGGGAGAAGGTAGTAAAACAGGTAAAAAAATAAGTAAAAACAAAAATTAACCGGTAAAATGGGTCACCAGTCAACTGGGACCATTTTTGTAAAACAAACCTTAAAGTTGGGACCGCTCAGAAATAATCCTTAGTTGGGACTAAAAATGGCGGAACGCCCATAGTTGAGACTGTTCCTATCAATTTTTCCTAAAATTACAAGAGTTATGAGTTTTATTATGTTTTTTTTTTTTTTTTGAAAGCCAGTTTTATTATGTTTTACTTACTAGCTAAACATCGATATCAACATTAATAATTGTTTAACCATCTCACTTACCATTCCATTTACTGGTTTATAAAGTCAGCCTCAATTAACAAAACATAACTCTAAGCCCATCAACAAAAGCAATTTACAATGGTATGTTTTGGGTTTAAGTACCGAAACTAAAACTTAAATACAGTAGGTAGAGAGTAGAGACTAAAGAGGTATTCTCATACCTCTGCTCTAACTGAGCAGCGTCGAACCAGAGAGCAGGGGAGAAAGGGCGAAGCTCCGGTGAGCAGCGACGAGGCGAGGGTGGAGGCAGCAGCGAGGGGTTAGTGGCACGGCGGTGGTCTGGTGGTGCGCGCAGCGAACAGGGGAGAGCAGACCAAGCAAAGGAGAGAGAAGGAAGAGTTGGGCGAGAGAGGGAGAAATCACGGGGCAAGTTGATTGGTGTTCTGGCTAGCGCAGGGTGGTGCACTGGTGGTCAGGGAAGAAACAACATCAGGTGGCGCAAGGTGGTTGCGGTGTGGCAGCAGTACGGCGGCGCTACGGTGGTGCGATGTGGTAATCTGAACGATAGAGGAGAGAGAGAGGTATAGTGCGAAAACAAGGGTGTTTTGGGTGGTGGTTTCCGGCGAAGAAAGGGGCAATTCTATGGAGCTATTTAGTGAGGTGAGAGTGGTGAATGAATGACGCTTGAAGAGGCTATGAACTTGGCTATTTATAGCCATTGTTGGGTTCCTTAAGAACTGAATTTTTGGTTGATTAAATTTGGCAAACATCAAAGATATTGGGATTTACGATGATGTGGAGTTTTGGGTTGGGAACAAATTTTCGGTGCACAAGAAATTAAATCTGATTTTAAAACTCCATTGTTGAGTTTTTGTGAGGGAAAATGGAGATGGAGGAATAAAAATTAATTAGTTCTTTCTTTCCCTCTTTTTATTCTTTGCTTCCATTTTATTATTATTTTAATCTAATTATTAGTAACTCTTGTTATTAATACAACATGTAACTATTTAATGAAATTGGATATCATTTATCAATATTTGGATGTAAAGTAACAAATTTTAGTCATTCCTTATAATTAAAGGAAAAATTTGACGGTTAGTTTAATTTAGGCAATTTTGAAGATATTACAACATGTTTTATTCGCAATTATTTCGTTGAATTAAGTAAATATATTCACCCCAAATCAAAAATCTCTTTTTTTTTGGTTTTCTAGTTTTACTAAAACTAATTAACGACTTTCACATTTTCAGAATAATAAAATTGTGTAGGCTACATGATTCTTACACCCCTACTATTTTTAATGCACTTTATTGGACATCTAATGTCCTTTATATATAGATAGGAAAATTCACTTTAAGTCAAGTGGTACATGAAAAAGATTCAAATTTATCTCCTTCCAATAGTTTTTGATAGTAAACTAGTTGTTGGCTCGGGGCAATGCCCCATATCATTTTATTAACTAATGAGAGAGATTAGATTTTATACCATTATAAAATAATCCTGTAACATCACATTTAATTTTGTGATAGTTGCAGTAGTGTAATAGTTTAACTTGAACCAGTTAGCCATCTTCCATTACTAAGAAAAAGACGTATCCTAATTTTACGGGATAATCACCAAACTAAAACTTTTATTTATTTATTTTTAGTTAAAGCCAATCTAAAACCTTAAATGATGAAAAGACAATTTGATACACACTTGTAGTATTGAAGTTAAAAAGCACCTGTAGCTCATACTGCATTTATTTTTTTGTTACTGATGCAACAAATTTTTTCAAAATTATAAT